>PNEQ01070265.1:0-35514 GCA_003012365.1 Medauroidea extradentata
CCATGGCCACTGTTCTACGTGGTCAAAAGACCCCGAAACTCTTACAAACTGACCAAGGAAGGGAATTTTTTAATCCTGAATTTCGCGCGCTAATGAAAAATCATAAGATTAACCACTACGCGACAAGTACTGGCATGAAGAGCGTAATCGTGGAAAGGTTTAATAAATCATTGAAGAATCGTATGTTTCAAAGATTCTCTGCACAGGGTAATTATAAATGGTTAGATATTTTACCTACGTTAATACATGAATACAATCATTCGTTTCACAGAACTATTAAAATGCGACCTGTTGACGTAAAAGACGATTCGTTACTTCACTCTGTGTATAAAATTGAAAAGAAAATTGACCCACGTAAATTATAAGCACGCATTGGCGATAAAGTACGTATTTCGAGACATAAAAGCGTATTTACACGTGGTTTTAATCCATCATGGAGCAACGAATTATACAAAGTAGTTAAAATTCGCCACTATGATCCCCGGACTTATTACCTGGAGGATATGAAAGGTAATTTAATTAAGGGTGCATTCTATTCTCACGAGATACAGCCCACAAAGTACCCGGACGTATTTATGGTACAGAAGATCTTAAAACGAAGAGGAAACAAGCTGTTTGTAAGTTGGATGGGTCATGGGCCTGAATTCAACAGCTGGATACCGAAGTCATCTATTATAAAAAAGTAGTGAATTTTGTACTACCAGAAGGTTGTAAGCAAATGTACGAACGTTATGTGTAATGTATGACTTTGTAATTGTACAGTATGTATCAATAAATTTTTTTTCAAACACATGATTTTTTTTTCAAGTTCTGCTAGTATTCATTAAAAGTTCAAGTACAGTGAGACTGGTTGCCGCTGTGGACGAATACATTTAGCTGCGCTAAGGCGCCAGTGAATGTCTGGAGCTAATGGGGATGTACTATTTCAGAATGGACGACACTGACACACCAGTTCGGTGACCGGCCAAGCTGATAAACATCTCACCCGCCCTTCCGTTGTAACTGTTTCGTGCGGAAAGGTATTTCACCCTCTCCCCACTGCTCGCTACTTCCATCAGCGTGCGGTCGAGCCTCTGTGATTACGAAAGCAGCAGGTTCTCGAAACTTACATAATTTTCAATACAAATTTATAAAACTACTTAACATATGTATGCCAAGTAGTTCACTACGTATTTTAAAACTTTTATTTAAAGGCATAACTTTTATTTAAAAACTAATTGTCATAGGTATGCTTACGAAGTTTTTACAGTTTAACTTATAATCGTAACTTTCATTTAAAAACTAATTGACATAGCTATGTCTTAACACAACCAATTACTAAAAATGAAAAATTAGACATATCCATGCCAAGTAGTTCAAGAAAAAAATACTTTTAACTTAATTTTAAACCCATAACTTTTATTTAAAAACCAGTTCGCATATGTATTTCTTTAGCACGTCCAATGACCATAAGCGAAAAAATATTAATGTCAAGTAGTCAAGGAAAAAAAATTTAAAACCCATAACTTTAATTTAAAAAAAACAGTTGGCATATGTATGTCTTTAGCACAACCAATGACTATAAACAAATAAAACAATATTAGACATATCCATGCCAAGTAGTTCAAGGAAAAAAAATATATTTAAACCCATAACTTTTATTTAAAAACTAGTTGGCATTGGTATGTCTATGCAGTATTTAAAAAAAATTAATATCTCATATACAACTTATAAACGTTGCTACTTCATGTCTGCACTCGTAGCGTAGTTGACTAGAGCGCATGACTGCTGACCCAAAGATAGATGGATCGAATCCCACACCCGGCAAAGAATTTTTTAGTTAACTTTGAACTTTAAAAAATCATAAGGTTCAATTCTCCATACACAGACACTTGGAACTTGACCCTTACCTGCAGCGACACTAGAACACTCTACCTTCCAACATCAGAAGTAAACATTGGAACAAACATGGCTGCGCCCAGCACACGACAGCAGCGCCGTCTAGCAGACAACGGAGAAAACAAACATGGCGATTGCAGCACCGCCTAGCAGACGACGGAGTAAACAAAGTGCGACACCAGCGCTGCCTAGCAACCAACGTTTGAATCATGTCGTCACGAGCAGAAGACGAAAAAATGTGACGTCACAAGCAGACGACGTAAACAAACATGGCGGCTGCGTAGCAGATGACGTAAGACAAGTGAGAGTCGAAAAAAACCAAATTTGAAAATCAAAAATCAAATTTGAAAATCAAAAGTCAAATTTGGAAAAACCAAATTTGGAAAATTCAAAAACAAGATGGTGGACGTGACGTTAGCAAACATGGCGGACAGTGACGTCAAACAAGATGGCGGACAGTGACGTCACGGCGGCCATCTTGATTGCGTCATCAGCGGCTCCACAGCTCCACACCCTCAACCCTCTGTGCTTAAACCGGCCAATTGCCACTATGCTAATTAGATACTTGTACGAATTCTTACATGCGTGACTAAATTAACACACATTATACTAACCGTACCTTCTCAACGTAACAGATCAGCAATCTCTGGCTCGACACTTATCATTTTATCATGACTGGAATTAATCGTAACCAACCAAAATCAAAATAATCAAATACAAAGATCTCCATAGTTACACGAAAAAACACGGTCGGGTGACATCCGAACTTGCACGAAGCTAGCGGTGAAAAAGCTTTGCCGTTCCTTTTTATCAGATTTGTGCATGTTTGCTATTTAGTAACGGTAGATGTTGTCACTCCATTATTAAAACTTGATCATTCTCGGAGTCATCTAGTGCATGTGTGTTGTCTGGATTCAGGAGGTAACTGCAGATATGGTAACTGCAGATATGTTGCACTCAGACTGCGGAGAGGCGAGCAGTATGATTGTATACAGGGTATGGAAGTTTATCCTGACGGAACCCTATGCAGGTTTGACAACGTGCTGCTCTTAAATGTATTCAAGAACTTTAGTATCAACATTTTATGGTTTTACGGAATAGTATTAGACATTAGTTTTGTAGACAGTGTTTGTGGGTACAGATTCCTCTTACGATACCATTTTATATCGCATTGTTTTCTCATGACGGCGCATCAAGTCAAAATCTGCACGTTACGTTGCTGAAAACTAGTTGACTTAAACGGAACAAATCTCAGAGAAGTAACATGCACTGAGCTACGTAACCTAATGTTAGAAAATCTCGCAGTGAACAACTTCTGTAATTCAGAAATTGCTGTTTTTTCTCCTTTTTTTCTGTAATTTTGCGATTTTTTAAAGATTCAAAATACCACGTCGTGGGTTCATAAATATTAGTTTTTATAGCCCATGGCGTGATATTTCAGTGTAATTTATTTTATTTGAGTATGTCAATTGGTTTTCCCTATTTTCATGGCAGAGTAACATGTAAATCGAGACTTTGACGTACCATTATGAGACAAAGTATGCGAGCTGCAATTGTTTCGTAAGAGGAAACTGCATTCACAAGTACCGTCTACAAAATAAACACTATTTAATGAAAATATGAAATTATTATATAATAGTTCTTGAACACTTATAGCCCTGCATACCAAGGTTACTGCCACAGAGCAGTTGACGAGAAGTTTCTAGAACAGTTCTCCCGTTTAAGACATTTTGCCAGTTTATTTTTTTTTTCTAATTTGTAGTAACTAGTATCTGAAACGTTAATTTTTAAACATACTTTATCAAAGGCAGTAAATTGTAATATTTTAACAGATTTAACGTAAGAAAGGTTTAGTTTGAAATAGTTATCTTTAAAGCGGGTCGATTGAGTTTTAATTTACTTTAACACGTTTTCGCCATATTAGCTGAGAGGCTGCATAGCAGGTAACCAAGAGCGTGGTAGATAAGTAAATGCTGAAAACTTCATTTTAAATCTACTCGTTTTTGCAAGTCAATGGAGAAGAAAAGCACAATCATAGATAATGATATTAGCCAACTTTACAAGCAAATATTTATCCAGAACGATGCATTTGTTACTTGTGATCTCTTGCGCCGCGGTTAAACGTACGAGACTTCGGCGTCAGAGATTAATCTTTATAAATACGTTACTTGAGAAAACTTTTTCTCAGAACGTTGGCAAAATCTGTTGTCTAGGATTGCTTTATTTTTTAATTGACTTCGAGAAATCAATAATTTTGAACTGATGCGTCTGGGATTGTTTTTTTTTATTAATTTTCTGAAATTTACAATTTTGGACTAATGTATACAGCGCCGAATTATGTATCATGTCTCATCCACCTAGCAATTGGACAGCGTAGCAGTGGGCAAGACTTCAAAGTTTCATAGCAAAACAATTTAACACGTTTTCAATTATCTGGCTTACAAAAATAAAGGAAATGTTACAGAGGAGGATGTCGAGATCGTTCAAAACATCGCATATTAGAAACACTGTTACCGAGCCGTGCAACACGGCTAAAAGTGGCATTATCGCACGATGGCAACAGTGAAATGATAAGTTGATAGAACGAAGTCTCATAGTAACATTGCTAGGCGGGAATCGCACACACATCCGACAGTTTACTAACACATGCACGGCACTCAGCTTGCTGGACAGCCGGCTTACCTAGGCCTACACACACAATACATCTACTGTAGCGAGGATGTTCAAGTGAGGACAAACCACACTTTCGTTGTTGTATGAAACAGTGTTAGTTTTGTTCGTGCTACTTGGCAGTGCAGTTTCCTCTTACAAAATATATAGCTCAGCCAGTTTTCCTTTAAAGGCATTCTAAAGACAAAATGTTCATGGTTTTACTGCATACTCGCTCCGAAAACCAATGAATACAATGAAACGAAATAATTCACATCGAAACTTCATATCACGGACTACGGCTTGAAGCATATAAAACACACTACTATATAGATTTGTACTTTTTAAAAATTACTGAAAGTAGCAAAATGATTCCAAATATCTGACATTTTTGTAAATTAAAAATGTTTCAAATGATTTAAAGTTGTGTGCCGGCACATGTTGCTTCGGTGTAGATTATTTCAGTTCATTCTGCTCATTGGTTTTCGGAGCGTGTATGAAGTAAAAACATGTACGTTTTGACTTTGGAATACTATTATGGTTCCTTTGTTAAGAGCACTGGTATTTGGTACAAGTATGATAGTATGATATTGGCACTGTTGGCCGCTGGTACGCGAGTATGAGTGTGAACATGAGCAGACTGGTAGGAAGTGCAGGTTGTACGCTAGGAGGAGGGGGGGGGACATTGTAGAGGGTGGAGGGGGGACCACGTGGCGGCGCGGTGTATTGATCCCTGCGAGGCGCTGGGCGGAGGCGAGGCACAGCATCCCTGGACCAGTATGTGCCCAGGAGCATGGCGGCGTGAAGCTAGGAGATGCCGTGCCGGCCGGCAGTACAGTGGCCGTAGCGCGGTGGCGGTCTAATGGGGCAGGTCGGCGCTGTGTGGCGGCCCCCGGGGCTGCGACCCCGCCGCCGGTAACATAGTCATGTGAGCGTGTGTGTAGTCAGTGCTTGGTGCGTGTTCACACTACTACTTTACCTCAGCCATGGTCGATCTGGGAGGATACGTTATCATCCTCGTCGAGACCAAGGACAAGAAGATTAAACTGTATGGTGAGTCCTGGTTCAGTACATACAGTAGTACTACATTCACACCACATCTTACATAACCATAATGCTACCCACTGTCACCATTGTGAACCTTGCAAACATGCGAGCAATTTACATACTTACACTTGGAAAATGTCTGCATTTACTTAGCATACGCCATGATGTTACCAACCTTACATGTCTTTGGCTTGCACGAACATGAATTACAGTGCAGTGTGCACATTAATTCGAGGCGTCTACATTCTACACACAAATGTAGGAGTGAATGATGAAATGAATAAAATATTTGAGACAGTATTGAAACGTGTACTTTTGCAAAGATAATTATTTTTAACCTCTCCGAATTTCGAGTAAACCAAAACTCATACAAGTTTGGAGCTGCGGCGAGAGAGCGAAAGATTACTACGACAATAAGTTGTCAGCTACTGCGGTGTACTTAATACGCACGCTCATGGAGCTATTCCTGTAAGCGTTTATACATAGTTGGGAACAAGTGCCATAGGACGGGACATAACAAGATATGTCAGTTGTCTACACAGAGCCATGGCTGCTCACAGTGGTTTGTCTACTAAATACGACTGACCCAGGTGTCTGTTGGGTCGTGCAGTGATATCACACTTCCAGCTATTCTCGTCCTTCTTGACAGTCTACCTGCCAGCCCAACACAATATTCATGCCTTGCCTAGATCTTCGCATCCAGTACACAGAGAGGTTTATTTACTTCACTAATGTTTGTAATATTTTGTGTTGATAAGTCTCACTTTTATAGATAAAGGTAAACTAATGATGCATAGTACTTATATTAAATATGTTTGTTTGATCCACTGATCTATGGGTAAAACCGTAATTATGTTACACCTGTTCATGGTTGTTGTATTCACTCGTAATTGGTTTCCAAGTCAAAACTATCTCATTTACTCAACTTATCTTAATATTCTGTTCCTTCTAGCAATTTTATTGTATTTTCGGATAAAAACTTTAATTTTGAGTCTACAAATATTAATTTAAATGTGTAATGTTAATAATTTCAATATTTGAAACCTTTGTAAAATTACATTAACATAGCCTGTACAAGTACCAAGTTCTTGTAAGGTTTCTAGAAGGAAGCGTATAAGGTTTATTACGTCCACCTTTATGCCGTTTGGCTCTGTAATGGACGGCTTACAACATTATCTAAACCTAAGTAAACGACCCAAACATCCATGCTCGTGCTGTGATTCGAACCCAGGACCTCTCGCACCGTTGCTCGGCATGCTACCGACCACGCTAAGTAGGCTGGCATGGATTTATTTAATTTGTTTCATATTTTGACAAGAAAATTATGATTTCGTTTGGAAACTGATAATTTCTGTAATGTTTTTCTCTTCTTCGACAAGTCTTAATATATTTGGCACATAAAAACAAATAAATGTGAATAATATAATTAATGAAGTGGACAAGTTAGGCAAAGATAAATAAGAATTCGTTAGTAGTATAAGCTTCACCGCACGGAATTAAATTATATATGAATTTCGTCTTCAAACACTTGTTGCTAAATATTTCACTGAAAAGACTAATAAATAAGATTTAACCTTAGTGGTAATTAGTTATCTGGTGTCTCGCATAAACGAATATAGAAAATGTTTTGGCAATACAAAGTTAATACTTATGTATTGGTGATATCAAACAGTAGCAAATAATATTTACATTGAATCTCGAAACATGTATACAGTGATCTCAACTTAATGATTGCAAAATCATTGTTCACTATGTATTGTCACTCGGCCGTACTGGCAAACTATACCGTTTCAAATGTATAGTATATTACACAGTTATACTGGTGCGAATACATCCGCTAGATTTGAGACGAATGCAAACTCTCAATACAAAGCTATGAAATCCTAATATTATAAGGGTATCCGTGTTTAGGCAATTGTAAAAAGTAGTATGACATCGCAGCTTTATTAATACTTCAAAACGCAACATAACTTGGTGAATGTAAATGCATGTGTTTCACGTGTCATAACACAAACTGCTTCCCGCCCCCTCCCCATTAGCTGTATTGACAGTCACGAAATATTTACAATGGATGCCTCACTCTACAGTACAGCTACAAGTCAAAATTATTTGTTGATTAGGAAATATGGATACACAACATATGAACGGCTTAACCTACGCAACACAACGTCTGTGGGTTACCTTAATTAATATAAAGCTCGCTTTTCAACAAGTCGGTATGTAATAGCCACGAAGTAAAAATATGCTCTTGCGTCCGTTAAAAGACCATCGTGTGTATTTCATTATTGACAATGCATAGTCATGGTCCTGTAGTATCAGATGGTGTAGCTGGCCGGACATTGTATGTGCTTGTTGTAGCCACGCCCCCTCCCCCTCTCCTGACTCTAGCGCCTGCGCTCTGCTGTCCTGTCTCACAGCTGAGTTCTGGCTTCCTTCTCAGTCACTACACTTTCTCGCTACACATCGTTCCCAACACTCGACCTACATCACTCTGCACCACACTACTTATGTCTCCTCTCTCTCTCTCTCTCTCTCTCTCTCTCTCTAACATACCTCCCTCACTATTATTTCTTGCGAGACGTTCTTTTTCAGGTTGTTCTGTTGTTGCGGGATTACCAGACAAACGATTTTGTGGCGAAAATATTTTCGAACCATTTGATGCCATTGTCTTATGTCTCTATCTACAGAATTTCTTCATGGTCAGTGATTGGTTGTTTTAACTCTGTCTTGAGCATCTACTGGCCAGTCACAGGCATATGATATCACAATAACCTTACTCTGATTGGTTCAGTCAGAACAAGGTACATATCTGAACAAACACAATACTCACCAAGACTTGCCGATGTGCACGAAAGGCAAGAAAACAAAATGTTGAAACATATTTTCGCGACAAAATCGTAGCTTTCTTTATTGACTTTAAAAAATATGATTCCCTGATTTTTTGTTGCACAACATTTCAAATTAAGATCAAATGAAGCGGAACGTTACGGTTATTAATTGTAACCTGGGATATGCATAAATATGTTCTCGCAGTCAACGAATTATTAACGTTGAAGGTGTTTTCATGCGCATGTCCCGGGGTAACTTCCTGTTATCTTGCTGAATCTAATTATTTATATTTTATAACTCTAGCTACTGCTGGTATGTCTATTTAACGCAAACACACACAAAATATATGTAGTTAATATGCAGATGTTAGTTCAATACTATATAGATAAAATAACAGTAAAGTGACGGACAGCTGATCTTTCGTACAGACTCTGGAATTACATATGCAGTTTAACCCAACAAGATGTTATATGTTATTGAAGGCAGGAAATCTGTGCAACTTTGTAGGGTTTTGTGTATAAAATGCAATGTTTTCATTCACTCAAAACCCTTACCTTAAAACACATGAGACGATGTTTGTTTGATGACTCGGCTTGTTGTGTATGCCAAACAGTTTAAGGAAAATGTCTGTTTACGTCAATAAGTCAATTTGCGATGCATTTCTGCTTTAAATGTTTGAACTTCTTAGAAGAGCCCTCGTCTTTGTTAAAGCATTAGCTTAATGGACAGCAATTGCTTTTGTTTTCTTAGCGCGACACCACACGTGATATCTAATAGTACAAAATAAAACATAGTTTGCGGATGTGTCTTATCACAACTTTCCCACGCTCCTCAGCAGACATGTGCGCTATCCATCTCTTCCACGTAGCTCAAAAACCTTGCCTGTCTAGTAGTTCGGAGCCTGTCCTGTCATGGAGGTTCTTCTATTGTTTGTATGCCGTGCGTAACAGTGATATGTGAAACTCAACACTTATAAACTATATGTTCGATATAAAGCCTCCCATATACACAAAGCTGTTTCACATAATTGAGGCACAGAAGTTGGGCGCTATCTCCTCGACAGTTCTCTGCCGTGCTCATGGGCGCTGGTGAAATACTGCTGAATATATTAACTGTCTCATCGCCTCACGAACACAACGCCGAACTAGCATGCACATATTGCCATATGACAATGAACTTTTAAGACAATGTCGTAGGTCAATTAATGCTGTAATAGTTTATTATTGAAAATGCAAGTTATCGGGAGGTAGTAAATGAAAGTAAAGGACAATCCTAGGTTACACATCTTGCCGACACTGAAAGCAAATATATTGTGAAGATATACACTTCCTTAGCATGCTCCTTCCTGTTGGATTCATAGATACAAAAATTATACTCTTAAAATGTTTCGTTAGAAATGTAAAATATGGTAGAATTTCCAAAGCTGGGAGTGAGTATTTTCTAGTATTTATGTAAGTTATCTTATGTACTGACTTCCAGGAACATGTAGCTTTTATGTAATGCGTTCAGTATTAATTTATACCTCACGTTCTCTTAAAGGAATATATAGCAATTCTTGTGTGGATGGCTAGGGCTAACGAAGGCCTTTCAGATGTTTCTCTCGTAATACTATTATCCTGGAGGTTTGAGGGACAAGGTACTTAATACTATTTACATTATGCGAGATGAAGTTACACATGTTCTTCCGGAGCTGCCTCAACGGGTTTTTTTTCGCGTACATTAACAGTAAGAACTGCACATCATGCGTATTATGCGTCACATTAGCCTCAGGTGTCAGTCCCTGAACTAGTGTTCTGTATTCTCGTCTATAGCGCACTTATTCGAGACATACAGGAGTGACATTAGCTTATGACGTCATAGTAAATACAAAGATGTACTGTACACATACTATACTTTTTGAAATATTCTGCACCAAGAGTTTATTACTTAACAAGGACAACAAAAACACATACATTCATACTACTTTAGGCGACGAGTAAACAGTCTCTGAGGAATGCCAAAGAACTTACAATGGGTATACACATGTCTAACACTTTTTATATTCCCATTCTTATGAAGTCGGCACGGACGCAGGCTGAGCAACTTTAGAATGCCTAAACTTCTACCGGCCTAAGTTGTGCACGCTGTTTAGCGTCCAGGGCAGCGGCTACCATAAATTAACATTCATGCATATAAACACTTTACCAACAATTAGTAACGCAACTTTGTCAGACTATAACCAGCGCCTTTGTTCTACACATCTAGGCATTGTCACTCTTAACAGCTACTGCGTTAGTGAAATTGCTGCAATAAACATGATTATCGCCATGCAGTGAAGCGAAATATGAACATTGTAACATTACTATGCCTGAAACAGCGAAAACAGAATTGTAATCATTCCATCAGTATTATTGAACACACATTTTATACAAATATTTTTAACTACCACCGGTGTGTGTTTGTTCGTGTTTTTCTTTTCTTTTTTTTTAGGACAGGTTATTTCTTCACTTAGAATGGTACACGTCCCATTGAATTGCCTTCAAACATTCCTCGGCAGAAATGAATTGTTTCTTTTAATTGTACGAAACAATATAATTCTTGTATGTCTTCCGTGCGTCAAGTATGTGTTATCTCTGATGGAAACTATACCCTCATAGGATTGTAAGATTGGGTCACTAGCATTGCTTGTGTTTTGTTCAAAAAGTAACGTGTCACGTTTTTATTTTATTAGGACACATTTCAGTGTTTAATTTTTTTTTTTTTTTTCAGAAAGACGGTTTTGTTGTGTACAATACATGAGCAGTAAAGTTACGAGATATCTTCGGAATTTTGCCAAAGTGAAATTATTTAGAGGAAATACTTGAATATTAAAATTTCGACTTATTTAGAGGAAATACTTGAATAGGCCTATTAAAATTTCGACTTATTTCGAGAATCTGCTTGAATTAGAACCAATGTTATTGTAATTACATTCGGCTAACATGAGCAAAATTACCCTAGTATGATACAATCTATTTCAGTGTGTATTTTAACATTCGTATAGTTTATGTTTTGGTGCAGAAGGGGGTTTCAGTTTTTTGAGGCACCTAACATTGGCATCGTCATGCCAAACGTTTAATAACATGCTATGTTAAATTGCAATAAAAATGATTTTAATACGTTCGCAAAATACAACTTACAAAGCAATGAGAAAATGAAATGTTACGTACGACCATTTAGGTCCTTATAATAACACATGTTTGCAAGGTTTTCCCGAACGTGAACAAAATATTTTTGTCACTGAATTACATAAAATGTAATACCATACTATACAAAAAAAATGAAGGATCAATATTCAAAGATCGTCAGTTTGTTCTCGAATAATACCATCTATAGTGTCTTCAACTTCACCATCGTACAGAATCACTGGTTCTTGCAGTGTTTGATGACAGCAAATTCGAGTCTCCATTGCCTACCAATTATTACAAAACATGTTCTCTCAGCAATGGCCTCACAATTCACACATTATCAGCTTTCACACAAACTGGGTTAGGTACTATACAAACGTTTATTTGACTCAAGTGTTTGCAGTAAAGACATATTTAAATTCCTTTAAATGTTCCCTGTAGTTTGCCGCCCCTATAACTGGGATTTGATTTTTATTTTCGGGTCTGTTCACCGAACCAAATCGTTTTAAGGCTCTTCATTTTAATCTACAGTAGATGTACTCAATCTTCTTAAGATGGTGAGCACCTGCAGCTCTCAGCTAGACTTGGAAAGCACCGCTTAAATAATCTGGCAAATGCACAAATATCTCTCTTCTTTAATTCATTACCATACGATCCAGCTGTTAAGGCAGTCAGTTTTCTATGTTTAATATAAACGACAACCAATTATAAACATTCAGTATAAATTTATTGGTTAGTGGTTCAATACAATAAACAACTCTCTTATTACTAGCTGATGTGTAATAAGGGTACTCGCGAGCACCAGGTTGAGCATGCCTGTCTTCAGTTTTAAAGAAATCGCCAACACTTTTTGTCTCATCTTAGTGTGTAGTTTTATGTACTTTTTTCTCTTTTGAAGTGAGACCTTCTATTAAAATATACCTTCCCAACATTTCACACTCTGAAGGTAGATGAACTCAATATGGAAGGAAATATCTGCGAGCAAACATTTACAATTTCTCTATAGATTTCGTTGAAACGAAATAGTTGCCAACTATCTGGGAATTATTCTTGCTGTTCATAACTCTGTTTTGTTTGGTAATTCCTGGACAGTGTGCTTGAAAATGAAACTTTGTTATGTTGGTGGATCACAGTTAATGTAAAAACTTCGATGCAACCACTGCTCATCCTCCTAAGTCGGGAAGTTGCAACCACAATCTACTGTCTGTTGCATCTGAAACATTTTGGTACACAAGCAATCTCGATATTTTCTGTAAATTCGTGTCTGTAAACATAAAAAAAAAACATTTTGTAAGCATGAAAGTGATAACCCAAAGCATAAATTGCAAAATACACTTTTTAATAATTCCCTACCTTCACCCATAGCAATACATACACATGTATTAACGCGATAGCCTTTCCTCGTCACATTCAACTTTTACTTCATTAGATTTTATTTGTTTTGTTATTATTCTTTCTGTGAGCAATATTTGTTTCAATACCCGTGTAAAGTAAAAATCGAACAATTTCATACGATGGTTATGAAGGCAATAACAACTGATTATCTGCAATAATAATATCTCGTAATATGTGCACAAAGCAAAATAATCCAACTTTATTTAAAACTAAGGCTACGAACTGAGGGATTGATTGATATGCTGGAGAAAAAGGTCTGCTGGGAATATTCGAAGTTTTGGCACGAGAACCTCTTAAGAAAGAAATAAGATCTGAAACAGTACAAAATTTGAATAAAATTAAGGTTTAATACTATTCACAATTTCCAACAGTTTATTTTAGGGTCAATACTCAATGTTGGTATGTTTTATTACTGTAGTACGACGAAGGAAAGCTAAAACTATTTAATTACTAAAATTTATTGTCTTACACAAAAAATTCGTGGAATAGTGAAGTTTTGGAACTCACCCGCTCAAATAAATTTGTAAATGGCAATTTATCCTCCGACATCGTAGTGGGTATACACACTAGTATTTACAGTGGGTTCTTGACATTACAATATGAGGATTATATTGTTAATTAATTCCTAAGTGTCAAACTCACATCAACCCTGGCAGTTGAAACCTTGCATGCAATATAGCTGGGAGAAGCGCTGCCTTTCATTAGTGGAGGAAGCTCACATAAATAATCCCGTCACGACTTATCGGCTGTAGGTATAACTCCATTGTACGCTAATATACATGAAGTGCAGAAACAGTCGTCTGATAAGTACACTACGTGAATACCGGGCTAGATTGAAGATGATAATAGTAGAGTAAAAATGTTGTACGAAGCAATGTTACAGCAAGTCCCCTCTTGAGCTGCACAGAAATCTTATTTATCTTACTACTAAGGTTCTGACCTAATATTTCAAACATTATTATATGTTCACTTGACGTAACGTACATACAACAATACCTGTACGTGTTGCGCAAGAGAGACTACCTCCGTGCAGATTATTCACGTTGTGCGTGAAATATGTCGTAGTATCATGTTCGTCTCTAATATAGCCCAGTATTCGCGTGGTTTGCTTATTATAAGGCACATACATGTAGGAGATTCAGAATAAAGTGAGCACTCAACAAATCACTGATTAATTTATATTTTCTGCCTGTTTATATCTTTCCGCTACATGTAAACATAAACATTGCCACGTGCTTTCATTTACGTAGGCTTGTATAATGTTTACATTTACATTACACTGCTCCGATAAAAATATGATCGCCAATATCTACTCATTAAATGCACGGGTGCTGAATATATGCTATACGCAGTAGTAATCTTAGTTATAAATACCTGCGAGTTAAAGCCTTATTACACTGGTTTCTCTGCATGGACTCTCTATTGATACGACATACACTATTGCCATTACGAATCTCGTAAATGCGTGCATAATATACTAACTTGTAATTCAAACCCGCCACTAAAAACACACACGACACACACAATTCCCGAATTCAAGTTCCGTTCAGCATTCTGCCATGAACTACGACGACGCACGTAACAGAAACAATAAATAACGTATTTTCTTAATGTGTGAAACTGAAAAAAAAAATGCTGTTTCTATTTCCAGATACTCAGGATGGAAATCATAGAACATAATTTACAGATTACTAATGACCTCACATCATTTAGCAATGATGTCCATAAACTGTAAGTTCTAATAGAAATGTGTTTATCAGAAACCCATATTTATTACACAACGGACAAGCACATTGAATGACTGTATTCGCTTCCAAGCCACGTGGCGAATACCTAACTCTGATGCCATCTGTCGGTAGAATTTTAAACTACCTCTGTGGTGCAAAGCACTAGCGGCATGTGTCAACGACTATCGGCTCGGTTGCGTCTTTTGTGTTGCCGCTAATTAAATAAAATTATACTGTCAGTAGGTATGTCAATAAGATCATAATTAAATATTTTAAAGTATATTCAATACAGAGAGGTCGTTTGCATTCGATGTTCTATCACTAATGCTGTATTCAAATAAGAAAATACAGGAAGCTACATGCAATGATTCGCTACCAACCATACAAACAATAATGTAACTGTTGTTAATGTTGACTTATATGCAGTAACGGCTAGTAATTTTTTTTCGAAGGTTAAGTCTTTAGTGTTTACTTTCTTCCGAATGCCCTATACAGACATGTATACATACATACACACATCCATCCATCCATACATTAATACACACATACATACAGCCATACATTCATACACACATACATATATATATACATTCATGCATATATACATACATTCATACATACATTCATCCATATATACATATATGCATACATCAAAACACACACGTACATACATTCATACATACGCACGTACATACATACATTCATACATACATCCAAAGACACATACATCCACACATACATACATCCACACATACATTCATACATCCATTCATACATACATCCACACATACATTCATCCATCCATTCATACATACATCCACACATACATACATCCACACATACATCCACACATTCATACATCCACACATAGATACATACATCCACACACACATACATTAATCCATACATGCATTCATTCATACACACATATATTCATACATTCACACATACATACACAGATACATATATACACATACACACATGCACACATACAGACATGCACACATACGTACATACACACATACATACATACGTACGTACATACACACATACGTACGTACATACAGTCATACATTCATACATACATAGATACATACATACATACACACTTAGAAAGGGCGAGAGAAATGTGCTTTATGATTAATTAAGCTTTAAATATGAAATGATAATGCCATGCCGTAGAATGTTTCACCATTAAATCTTTATTTGTATGCAAAAACGTAAACACGTACGATACGAAATACTCTCGAAAGTGATTGATGAAAGTAAGGCCGTTACGCAGTTTGTTAATACAGCAATATCCTCACACTTGACGTTAGTTCCTAATCATGCAGGAACACAACACCTATACGGAATTAACACAGTGATTTCACTTACGTTGTATCGGGTGTAGGCATTTGGCAAAACGCCATGCCGTTTCATTGCTCGTTGAATTCAAATGAACGTATCCCTCCTCCTTTGTTCGTATGTTTTATTTACTGCCGTATGGTTTAACGGCGAATATGAAATAACAAACTGCAGCTATGACATGTGCAGGAGCCGGGATCAGGCTCTGAATTTAACCATCGCCATCTTACGTCGCAATTAGTTGATTGTCTCTACTTTACCCATCTGTATTTCTTTAAGTGGTCTTGATGTATAACTATCTACATTATGTTAAGCCACGCGCGTGTGTGTGTGTGTATATATATATACAACACACATAGTTGCTTTCAAAGTTACGATTCTTTCTCCGTGATTACAACTTCTTCACGTTCAGTAACAATAAACCAGGAGAGATCATAGCTACAACAATCATCTTACTTCCAGAGCCGTCCAATAGAATTCGCTGGTGTTATTTATTGATGGTCAGTCCAGCTCTGATTACAAACTTCATCGCTAAGCACGCTATCCCATTAGGCCCACTATTCAGGTACTGCGTACAGGAACTTTGCTGTATCAGCGCCCAAAACCACAAAACATACCATCAAATTTGTCACCACATACGCACACGCACACATACACACACCCACGGGGCTGCAGTAGCCGAACGACCAGATCATTCGCTTCCCAATAAGGCGCTTCGGTTCGATTCCCGGCGGGGTGGGTTTCGGTCCCCGGATTTTCGCATGTGATCATCGTGCCGGACGATGCCGTTGTTCGGCGGGTTTTCTCGGGAATCTCCCGTTTCCCCCGTCACTTCATTCCGGTGCTGCTCCATACTGACATCATATCACCCCTCACCAGTGCTAAAGACCTCGATGTTAAGCGCTGACTAAAATCTCTCACTCTCTCTCTCTCTCTCTCTCTCTCTCTCTCTCTCTCTCTCTCTCACACACACACACACACACACTTGTGATTAAATACTTCCACATTAGTCTAAGAATTTTTTCTATAGCCAGCCCCTTCGCTCTGCTATTTGGGTGCAAACATCACTATCAGCTTTGTAGCAAGGGGCGGATCCTGAATGGAATTGAGAGGGGGGATGTATTTTTGCCAGCACCGGTTGGCCGATTTAAAGCGGGGAGTCCGGGTGTCATTCCCCGAAAAAAAATTTATTTTAAGATGCAAAATGGTGCACTTTGAGAAGATTTTAAACGTTAATGTTTAACACACAACAGACACAAATTGGAACATTTTCAGAGTTTGCAGTCAGTTTCTTAGAATATATTGCAAAGTTCATTACAACTACTACATTTCAATAGTTTTAATAAAAAAGTATAACATTCCTAAAACAAGGTAGGCTCTTGGGGAAAGGTGGGGGGAATTCCCCTATCCCACCCCTTGTAACAGCCGCTGCTTTGTAGAACTTTCATTATGAGGATCTTGACACATTTCCGCCTCATGTAGGATTTCGTGTAATGTCTACAATCATATAAGACGGAACAATACAGAGAATATGTAATACACTTATAAGATTTACATACTTGTAGGACTTTGAATATGTTTCATTAAAGTAGGTCTTGCGAAGTATTTGTACTCTAATTGGCTTTAGTAAGTGGTAAACGAGAATATTGATATTGCTTTGTATAATTGTAGGCTTTATCTTGTGTAATTATTGTTGTTAAATTTATATTTAACCTGTGTATAAGCACTGAAATACCGTACAGGTACAAGAATTTTTAAAATATATACTTACCTGCCTTTGAAGAATTCTTGCATTAGAGATAAATGATTTA
This sequence comes from Medauroidea extradentata, assembly GCA_003012365.1. Taxonomy (NCBI): domain Eukaryota; kingdom Metazoa; phylum Arthropoda; class Insecta; order Phasmatodea; family Phasmatidae; genus Medauroidea; species Medauroidea extradentata. The sequence goes on from PNEQ01070265.1 coordinate 17,830, forward strand.
GTGAAATCTTTTCGAAATTTACTTTATTTACTGCAGTGATAAATGTCCACAATATTTCACTCGTGTTTGAACTTCTTAATATTTTTTCCCGTAGGTAGGATTTAGTTTCTTTCGTAAAATTTTTGAAACATTACCGTGTAAGTGAACATTGATTTTGGCATTATACTTACAAATACATCGAAATTAATGAATTTTAAAACTTTACGCATGTGAATAAGTTATACAATTTTTTAACTGATGTTAACTTTTTCTTAAAATACATTTGCTCTAGTTTCAACTTAAAACTATTTTTTTAGGTAGTTTTAATTTTTTACTTACATTATTTTTAATCAACTTTTATCATGTTTGGAACGTTGCCATTTGGTTTCTTGTGTTAGACCTGGATATAAATTTATATATATTTACTTTTTAAATATTTTTGTGTGTACAAGTTTTTGAAATATTTTTACTTGTATTGGGATTTTAAAAATATTTATAATAAGTGCACCTTTGTATATTGCCCTTCATATTATATATATGCGCGTGTGTGTGTGAGTGTGAATGTGTGTGAGTGTGTATATATATGTTTAAAATCTCAAATATTTCAATTTGTGTCTGAACGTTTATACATGTTTATTCATGCGACATATTTTCCCTCGAGAGTTTCTGTATTCATGTTAGACTTCTTGAATGTATTCAGTTGCAGAGAAATAATTTTCATTTACATAAGTTAAGCTTCTTATTGTTACTCTGCGCTTGTATAAGACTTCTTTTAAAATAATCACCTTCATCAGATGTCTTACAAGAATGTTTTGTATCTGGTCACGTACAAGATTTCAACCTAGTGAGATGACAGAGCTTCTTTATTATAATTTACATGTGCCAAGCATTTTGTAATATCGTTGTTTTCCGTATCGTGAAAATAGCCAGCCCCACAATACGTCTTTCACGATGATACTATTAGAATAGGCTAAATGTTCCTTATAATTATATTAAAGAGGTCGGCACAGTATCTGCAATAAATATAAAGTCGTACTAATATTTTGTCTGGCAAAGAGAAGGAAGTCGCGCGGTGTGATCGTCAGTGGCGTGGTCTTACACATGTTATCACGTTACGCGCGCCGTGGTTCCTTCCTTCTATGTGGACTCTCGTGGACAAGTGTCTATACATCAGTTAAACGTGGTGGTTTCACGTCTATCTCACACGCGACTATCTTCCTCGGGGCTTGCAGGTGCCGGTTCTCTCGACACACACGTACACTAGTCGCGACTCCAGTAGGAACGTCTCTCGCACCCGCATACTCTCTTCACGCGAGTACCTATACAAGTTATAACTCGGCAATACAACAGTTTCTCGCACCTGCATACTCTCTTCACGCGAGTACCTATACAAGTTATAACTCTGCAGTACAACAGTTTCTCGCGCACACAGACCCTCTTCCTCGAGGTCCTGCCTGTTGCACCCACGACTATATCAGATAACATTCGCTTTCCCAGCGGTTCTAACTGGCCAATCACACCCACGACAACACAATTTCAGGTCACACTCCTTTCCGGTGACAAGTCCACGGCTACCAACAGTCCAATATTTAATTCTAAAATATAATTTTCAAGTATTATTTACAAAACACATAATCCACTCAAATGACACATCTTAACAGGCATACATATTAATATAACCCTCATAGTTACATATTACTCTGATTCCTGTCGACTTCAGTCATACAACCCCAGATTAGCTGTCTCTCACATCCTCCTTGGCGCCTCTGGAGGTCATGCAAGAAGGGTTGGGGCAGCAAGACAAATGTTGCAGTGTCCCGGCATGTTTTAAGGATTCTGTCTTCACAAACAAAGCGTATTCAGCTGTGTTGTGCTGGACCCTAACAGAGATGTATGTCTGGAAGTGCAACTATAAAGACTGGAGAGATACTGATCAGCTGTCTTGGCTTGCAACCAGCTATATTTGTAAACATCAATTATGTCGTCATTGTCCGGACATCCTTGTATGTCCCGCAACAACAGAACATACTTACATTTACTTCACATTTAAGTTTTACAATTTTTTAACTAGTAAGTCTATTTTACCTACTACTATTTATTAGTGTCTTAACAGAATTTCTATTAACCGATCTGTGTGATATGTTGTTTTAAAAACACTACCTAAACCGATATACTAAATAACAGTGCATGGTCTTTAATTCGATACACAACTAAACATTTTCTTTATTCAATCACAACAAAACTTGATGAATATCCACGCAAATATTTGTCTGTGTTAAGTAACTATTACATTTTTGTATACTTCAAAATAAGAAAGACAAATAACTTAGATATCAGAAAATAATCTAGCTATTTGTTTGTTTGCGCCAATCATATTTTGTTAATCACACCTTATTCTCGGTGCTAACGTCTCGGGTGAAATGTTTGACAGTTGTGAGAGGAATCACTTGTGTAACATAGACAGTTCACTTGGTCTGCCTACATCAACTTGCTGTCATCCTACTATAATACACAGAATACTTAGGCATACAGAAGTGAAAAAGCCGATAGGACGGTAAACTGTCAAACACGCCAGAAAAATTACTTCAGTCGCAGTAACATGGTGGAAGTGCATACTTCTAATCAGCGTTAAGACGGATGACTTTCTAGATGGCAGCCAGGCTAATAAGAAATCTGATGTAACACGCAGGAGACAAATAGTCACGGAGCTCGTATCAACAACCTCAGAAATAAAAAAGGGATGAAATTCACCCCATGAAATTAATCATCACGTCATTTCACGTCATTATTACTATTTAGTCTGTGCCTAAGATGTCTCGTTACGTTACAGAGGAGTTGCGTGGTTCGTGTATGAATGTGCGGAGGCCCAGTTAAGCAACACAGTGCGAACATGCCAGGACGCTTCATATCCGCCATAATGAATTGAACTTGGAACACTAATTACATAACCTTCATAGTATATTAAGCTAAGCCACAATGATTTATAGTGTTATGTGAGCGCGTTGGCTTAGAATATCCATGCCGTTACTGTTGGTATTGTACAGTGACGTATCGTGGAATCTACCGAACACAACCACGCCGTGCATGTGAAGGTAAGGTCAGTATTTAAATACGTCTTTAAGGGCGTGCTGGTGATCACGTTGCATATTTTGAACATTTATTCTAGCTTGTTACACTCTCTGGCCAGTGTAAAGCATGTACACTCCATCTACCTTAGTTAAGTCTCTTGAGTTAAAGGAAGGTTATGTAGCAAGAAGGTAATTAGGCCCCACATTTCTTCGTCTTCCCTCTCTCTTCTTTTATTACGTAAAATATACGTACTGTAAATAACTCTCCGACTTTAATATAATCAGTTTATGTGTGGGCTAAATAAAAAACTGTAGCATTGTCAGCAGCTACTAATTTTGACCATAAAGGTAAATAATTAAAATGTTTGAATTCTGCTATAAATATGCATAGTAACATTTAAAAACACACGATCATTGTATTTTTTAGTTGGTAGGGAACTGCCTTAGACGTCATATATGACCTTTGACGTTATATTGTAGATCTGATAACTCAGGAAGATGCTCAAATATGTTCCGTCAAGAGTACCCGTGAAGTCCAAGTGCGACTTCAAATTATTTTTGCGGTAGTTAGGTATTACTATCATGGAGTACGAAGGAAGATGATTGCTACGACAGACAAGATAACTGTTGGCAGAGACGCAAATACTACTCAATTGTGTGCGAGTGTATCTAGCGTTATTACGTTTGTCCATTGGTTAGTTGATTTATAAATAATGCTAATTGTAAATGTGTAAATGCCTAGGCCACGAGGCGGTAAGATGCGCCCATATTGCAAGAGACAATCTGTATTACCTCCATGCGAGGCTACTAGGCGCTTGTTTGCATGAACAATATCACGAGTCACGAATGTTCCAGGCCACAAGTTCATTAACTAAGTGCCTTCAAGTGAGCTTCCAAACACTCATGATGTTTGTATCATGCAAACATTCCTTGGTAGCAGTAGCATCCTGGGTATCGAGTTCAAAACTGAACCTTCTTGTGGTACAACTACCGTAATTACTAGTAAGTACGCTCAACGCCAGTCGGTTTTGTCTAATTTGGGTAATTAAAGGTAGACTAAACATTTCGTCATTAAAATGTGAACATCGCGATAGATTATACAACTGTTCTATGTCCTATAAAAGTATAGACAAATTAAATTATTTTCGACTGTCACCACACGACGACAATATAAAGCCAGATGAAGTACTGACCCTCAGTAAAGGACGCGGGTCGTTCTATGTAACAGATACATTCAAGAGTATGATTTGGCACTGCAGTGAAAACACGTCGACATGACATCCAGTTTGGGTGTAAATCATATGAATCAGGCAATGTAGAAAACTAAAGTATAACTAAACATATGAATCAAGCTCAAGCAATGTAGAAAACTAAGGTATTAATAAACATATGAATCAGGCAATGTAGGAAACTAAGGTATTAATAAACATATGAATCAAGCAATGTAGAAAACTAATGTATAACTAAACATATGAATCAAGCAATGTAGAAAACTAAGGTATAACTAAACTTATTGTGGCATGCTGTATTTCTGAGGGCGGGCTGGATGGGACCTGTGTCGAAACATCTTGAGGGCTGGCTCGTGACTCAAAGCCCGGGTGTCTCATAGTTGGAATTCCACCGAAACTACGTCAGAGATACCTTTCCCAACTGCACTTTTACCCTGCGAAGCGGCCTACGTGACTCAAGCCATTTCCGAAACATGTTGTAATTTCTATTTTTAGACCCATGTAATTCGGGTAATCCCTGTAGTTTGGCAGGAGTATAAAAGCCCCGAATCGACATATTTGGGAGCGTTCGCTATTGGTCGTGCTAGAAGAAGGTGCTATGCTTGTAACACTGTGTCAGAAGTGGGATAGAGGCGTAAATTAATTTCGTAACTAATTCTGTAAATTCAATCATTGCACACAATTACTATTTATTTGAATCGAGCCACTTTACATATTTTACGTTTAAATTTCAATTGTAAATGTGAATGTTCACAAGAAGCATGTCTGCGGAAATAGATACACTAAAGGCCTTCATCGAGGGAATGAGTAGCCAATTAAGTGTCCAAATAAATTCAGTAAATGAAAATGTAAATAAGAAAATAGATAGTGTAAATTGAAATGTTGATAAGAAAAATGCTGCAGAAATCAGAAAGAAACTATTGTGTCACTCGCAGGGAGCTATTGGCAATGGTGAAGTCCATATCACATTTCCACCACTACTTATATGGCTGACACTTTACTTTGCGAACAGATCATGCTGCTCTACGCTGGCTACTGAACTTTAAGAATCCCGTAGGACAAATAGCTCGATGGATACAACACCTGCAAGAATACAACTTTGATATACAACACTGTGCTGGTCGTTCCCATAATAATGTAGATGCATTATTCCGCAGGCCTTGTGACCCCAACAGTCGTCATTATGAACGGCAAGAGGAGAAGAGCGTAGGAGCGCACTGTGTTAGAACAACAAGGCTTCAGGCATCCACGGCCAATGGGAAGTTCTCCTGGACTGATGACGAGATAAGAGAAGAACAATAAAATGACCCAGACTTGTGCCCAATACTGGATTGGAAAGAGCAGGACCACCGACCAGAATGGCAGGAGCTATCTGACAAGAGTGCTACAACCAAGGCATATTGAGCACAGTGGAATTCACTTTTTCTGAAGAATGGTGTCCTCTACCGGAAACTGGGAGAGTGCAGATGGCAGACATGAACACCTACAGTTGGTCCTCCCAGAAAACAAGATCCCAGAGGTACTGAAGGAGCTCCATAATTCAGTGTCAGTTGGCCATTTCGGCATAAATAAGACTCTCAACAAGGTTCGAAAGAGGTTTTACTGGCTTCATTGCCGTGAAGATGTCGACAGATGGTACCGAATATGTGACGACTGTGCCGCAAAGAAAGGTCCTAGGGTCAGAGGCCGAGGTCGTCTCCAGAAGTACAATGTTGGTGCCCCATTCGAGAGAATGGCAGTCGACATCTTGAGTCCCTTGCCAATAACTGAGAGAAACAATCGATAATTGTTTGTAGTGCAGGACTATTTCACCTAATGGCCAGAGGTTCTTCCCGTACCGAATCAAGAAGCCAGCATGGCATCTGATGCACTGGTCGAACATGTGTTCTCAAGGTTTGGGGTGCCATTGGAACTTCACTCGACCAAGGGCGGAATTTCGAAGCGGCCCTTTTCCAGGAAGTGATGAAGATAATGGGTATAAAGAAGACCAGAACCACTCCGCTACATCCACAGTATGATGGAATGGTCGAACGCCTAAATCGCACCCTGGAGCAGTACCTATCCAACTTTGTAACTTATAATCAAAAGGATTAGTACTCTAAAGTACCACTGATTCTGTTAGCATACCGCTCTGCCATTCATGAAGCAACTAAGGTGACACCATCAAGGATGATGTTTGGAAGAGCGCTCCATCTCTCGAGCACCCTGATGTTCGGACGACCGGCAGGGGAAGACCAGATTGCATCCCCAGTGTATGCCAGCGAGTTACATCGCAAGTTGGTTGACACTCACAATTTTGCCCGGTGACACTTTAGGATCAACACCGACAGGATCAAAACTCGCTACGATAGGAATGCACCAGATGAAACATTCCAAGAAGGACAACTGGTGTGGTTGTACAACCCTCAGAGAAAGAAGGGATATTGTCCCAAGCTGCAGAAGAATTGGGAAGGCCCTTATGAAATAGTGAAGAAGATCAATGATGTTGTATTTCGGATAGTTCGTCGAGGTTCTCGGGCGAGAGGACCTAAAGTTGTACACATCGACAGATTAGCCCTCTATGATGGACCTGAGGCTGTTGTGTCTGTTCGGGACGAACAGACTTAAGGAGGGGGCAGTGTTGCATGCTGTATTTCTGAAGGCGGGCTGGATGGGGCCTGTGTCGAAACACCTTGAGGGCTGGCCCATGACTCAAAGCCCGGGTGTCTCATAGGGGGAATCCCGCCGAAACTACGTCATAGATACCTGTCCCAACTGCGCTTTTATCCTGCGAAGCGGCCTACATGACTCAAGCCATGTCCGAAACATATTGTAATTTATATTTTTAGACCCACGTAATTCGGATAATCCCTGGAGTTTGGCAGGAGTATGAAACCCCGTATCGGCATATTTGGGACAGTTCGCTATTGGTCGTGCTAGAGGAAGTTTCTATGCTTGTGGAGAGAAACTGATGAAGACACCTTGGTGACGTCAGAGTCAACTGTGAGGCGGCAGGTAGCTTCCTTCGGAGCAGTGTTGGGCGAACTAAGAGGACTGCTGCGGCGGGCTGACGAGCGAAGAGGAGATGTGCGACAGGAGTCGAACCGAAGACCTCAAGAGTGAAGACAGCGGTGCACTCGGGGTGCTGCGCAGCACATGGCGATTCATCACCACTGTGGACTGATAAGGTTGTACACTGTAACTATTTGAGAGACTGTGGATTGGATATATGACTGAATTTTACTGTAATTTGTAGTGTTTAATTAATTGATGGTAAACATTTTTTGTGCTTTAATTGTCAAAGTTAATTAACGTGTCCGTGACACAGGAGTAATTGTGTGCATAACTAATTGTGTTGTGAAAGTTATAGTTGCTTGCTGTTTGGTGTTTTTGTAAGCTTTGTGAGCTATTAAATCAGTAACTTAATTCAACTCTTTTACTTCTAATTATAAGACATCTATCCCAAAAGAACTCATGGGATTTGCCCACATTTAAGTTTTATCTCAAACTTGTAACAATACGAATCAGGCAATGCAGAAAACTAAGGTATAAACATACATATGAATCAAGCAGTGTAGAAAACTAAGGTATTACTAAACATATGAATTAGGCAATGTAGGAAACTAAGGTATAACTAAACATATGAATCAGGCAATGTAGAAAACTAAGGTATAACTAAACATATGAATCAAGCAATGTAGGAAACTAAGGCATAACTAAACATATGAATCAGACAATGTAGAAAACTAAGGTATAATCATACATATGAATCAAGCAATGTAGAAAACTAAGGTATAACTAAACATATGAATCAGGCAATGTAGGAAACTAAGGTATAACTAAACGTATGAATCAGGCAATGTAGAAAACTAAGGTATAACCATTCATATGAATCAAGCAATGTAGAAAACTAAGGTATAAATAAACATATGAATCAGGCAATGTAGAAAACTAAGGTATAACTAAACATATGAATCAAGCAATGTAGGAAACTAAGGTATAACTAAATATATGAATCAGGCAATGTAGAAAACTAAGGTATAACCATACATATGAATCAAGCAATGTAGAAATTTAAGGTATAACTAAACATATGAATCAAGCAATGTAGAAAACTAAGGTATAACTAAACATATGAATCAAGCAATGTAGAAAACTAAGGTATAACTAAACATATGAATCAGGCAATGTAGAAAACTAAGGTATAACTAAACATATGAATCAGGCAATGTAGAATACTAAGGTATAACTAAACATATGAATCAGGCAATGTAGAATACACAGGTATAACTAAACATGCACTGAAATGTAGTTCGTGTTCAATACCGCTTCCAGTACGTGGTTATTTGTGTTGGAATTGTTTTTAATTTCACTGCATAAAATGTGCGAATGTACGTTATTGTAAAGACAATTGTTATTAAAATTTAGATCTGTATAAGCAGAAGTAAAATTTATTTTCTGCAAACTATGAGACACGCGTTGCTACGGTACATAAGTGTAATTATTACATTATGTCATGGGAAATTTTAGTAGGTTTTTTAAAAGCGTTACAAATTGTCAATGATACTGAGCCAATACAGAGAAATCAGAGTAATATTTTCGATGCTGTAGAACCACCGAGTTTAATGTTTGTCGAATCAACAACTCACAGTACACTAAAAACAAAAAATTGTGCAAAATATACAAATTTTCATTAAATTTCTTCGCCATATGACACTCCCTACGACAAGCTAAACACCCCCTTCATGTGTATGGCGAGCTTGTCACAGCCCCGCGACCTTATACATGTCGGAAACAGAACCGTGCTCACAAATCGTCTTAAAGTCGACGTATCGTTGTAAATACTTCGTATGTGAGGCGAAAATGAGAACATGCTCGACCTGCAGGCCTTGTTAAAACTGAAGCAGTTATTAGTGTGGGGTTTGTGCGTGACAGTCGTTGTTTAACCACAAGCGGAAAGTATTGTATTGTCACACCACACGTATTGTTCTGAGCAATATTAGCGTACGCCATTCACAGTGCGACGACACCTTCTCATGAGTAGTGTACGCTATATCGCACACACGATACATGACATTGTACACAGTTTATGTTTCTTGAGCTTTCAGTATAGCTATATAGATCCCATACATACAGGTCTACAAATATACGTGCACAGCCATGTTTATGTGCTTTGCTTGATACCTCACGTTTTATGTGTGTCTATATATATATATATATATATATATATATATATATATATATATATATATATATATATATATATATACATACATACATATTTAATTAGCCTGAATTCAACCGACAAATCGCGGGAGTAGATTCCTGAGTAAATAATAAACACAACGTATACTGAACACTTTGTGTCTAAACTTAATATGAACGATGATATAGTCCTTTGAAGTTGGAAATTTGAAAGATACATTTCCAAAATATGGGAAAATTAATTACTTGTAGAGACACTACTCTAACAACCGCTTTTTTATACTCTTCTAATCCACAGCAAATTCTTGCAAATACCTTCCATATTTCTAAAAATAACAGCGTGGCCCATCTCTACTTGCATAAAACTTCTGCAACGTTAGGAAATCCGAAAAATTTATTAATGTTTATTGAGCCATGTGACATTCACAACAAACATGATCTTCTTGTTACAACTGTCTAAAACCCATCGTTTTCGTTCAAAACGAACTTGAGGATTCGGCTTACCGTTACTGAGCCTAGAGCATAGGCAATACTGCATACATGTGTTTGTTGTTCTCAGTTCACAGACGAAGTGCAGATATTCTGGTCCGCATTTAACATCGCGGTCCTTAGCGATGGTGAGGATGGAGCAGCGCCGGAATGAAAGGGCGGAGGAACAGGGATATCGCCGAGAAAACCCGCCAACCAGCGGCATCGTCCGCCACGATTCCCACATGCGAAAATCCGGGGACCAACCCGCTGGAAATCGAACCCGGATCGCCTTGGTAAGAGGCGATTGCTCTATCCACTGTGCCCACCGCGGCTAAGTAATGTTAAGGTGTATAATAAAATATTACTTACGGTGGTTCAGGCGAGTTCCTTAATACTACTTCTACTTCCCTGTATTTATTAGTGAGTTTACAAATAACATAAAACATTTTGAAATTCTTTTCGTATTTCAACTTGCTCTGTTGTAACCACAAACCCACACAAATTACTTGAAATACTATATGCTACCTCTAGATTGTAGTTTATTGTTGTCAAATAGACGACAGTTATTCAGAGTTATGGCAATCCTTTTTACAGAAAAACTCTTGGAAAACAATGGGAACAGAATTTTAATAGTTGTTATAGTTAAACTGTTTTTAATTTAAACTTGTAAAATGAACTTCTCACATTTATGTGTCTGTAATTACTACTTAAATTAGCACATTATAACTGATGTACACATTATAACACAAAGCTTAATGTTGAAAATATTGCTATACATTTATTTGAGACACAAACTTGAATTTTTGCGGTAGTGTGTTTTTTCAATGAACTCACTGAAACTTCTTCCACAGATGTATCTAATAATTAAAAATTTCAAAGACATATGCTGGCAAGTTCTTCTCTAAAAATATTTTTCTACTAAAAATGGAAATGAAAATCAACATTACTATTGCTGCTGTAAAATTACGTCACATAACTAAGTTATGCGTGTTACCAAATACCATGCCGTACAAAACCACCCCATTGGAATACATGACCCTGCATCAACGTATTTTCCCGCATACTAAAAATACGTAATTTAACATTTACATTATTTATATAAAGCTATACAATTACTGTTATTAACGGGAATGTGTTGCCCTAATTATATGACTGGAAACATAAAGTATACTCTAAAACATAATGTAGATGATTTTAATAATTTCTCATAGAAAAATTTTTAATTACTGAATAAATATATCTGTATCCGTCCCGCAATTTACGTTGCATATCGATTTTTTGAACTATTTTCTAATGCGTACTAAGTATATCTTGTCACTTGGCGGTTTCAGGAAACAATATTACTTACGGTCCACTTGATTAGAGTGTGAGCACCCCACAAACATTTCCATTCCTAAATGATTTTCAATGCATCTAGATAGCTGACCGAAATGTATATCATCAATATTTTGGAATATTAATAATTATAGTAAGTTAATAGTACTTACTTTGTGTATATTAGTAGCAAATGGTAAACTAATGTATTTCGTGTTCGTTTTCTGAAGACAGAAAAACTACGGTACGTCTCGATTCTTCTTGTGTTCAAACCATGAAGTGACAAGACGCTAATTGATGTACACCAGGGGATTTGCCCTGCGTGCAATGATCTCAGAATATCTGGTCATTTATAAGGTCGTGGTCGGCTGTATTTTTACATAAAAAATTATACGATAGGCCTTACAAAGTACTGGCCCGTGAACAAAGTATAATACCACTTAACATATAATAGAATTGCAAAATGAAACTCCATGATATATTATATTTAAGGATGATCATATTTGCTTTTCGGATCGTCTGCCTTGAATCGTTTACAAACTAAGTATCACCGTAGTAGTTCTTTGATTGCGTCCAGTAGTGGAAACTTTAAAATTTAGGTAGTTACACACGCATCATTCTGAAACAAACAACACTCAGAAGTATCAAATGGTTAGATAAATATCGAGAGTTTACCGAAAACATATGTTACGTCTTTTCAAACCTTTAGATGGCAGATTCATACAAATCTTGGAATATAATTTTTTTAAATTTACAGGTGTCCCATAGATGTCAAAACCACAACGATAAACTGTTGAGTTCGAGTTGTGGCGACGATTAACGTAATACACATCCCTTTACTTTTCGCGCCGTTAGGTGACGAATCACTAAAACTTACTCCTGCATCATCAATGAGAACCCCGGTATTTCGACTGATTCGATAGATATGGAAAAGTAACCGAAAGCACATTTAGGTTCGTCAAACCTCCTAGGGTATCAAATTAAAATAAAATTTGAAATCACAAATATCCAACTGAAATAATCACGACGATAGCCCTTTCCTATCATAAAACACATTTCTTTAATTTTCACCCTTTAAGGGTCGAATTTCGAAAAAAAAATAATACTTTCAGGTTTTTGTGTAAACATCATTTTGAAACGAAAAAAAAAAAAAAAAAAACTCTGTACCTCCAAGTGCTATTTCGGCAGTTAATCGAAAACACGTGTTAGAATATTCACATTCTGAAGGGTCAAAATAAAGAAATACTGAAATGACTTCACATGTATGTGTATGAGTGTTTTATTAAATTGAGAATTACAACGATAGTACGTCGTGTTTGGGAGATATCATCCAATAACTCATTTCACACCTGAAATAAATAAATTCAAAATTGTTATTTATGTAAGCGTCTACAGGATATAAGCCAATAAATAAACCATGCTCCGGCAGGTGATTACTAATAAAAGTAAGTAAACTTTATATACAACACTTTCAAGCCAAGTGAATATCACGCGATTTATGAGTCCTTGAAAAAATTAAGTTTAAAAATAGTGTTTGGCGAAGTACCGAAAATGAATTGGAGATGATAAGTTGCGATACTGTGGGAAATATTAACCCGTAAAAAATCAATCTTCAAACATTTCCCCTTCATAATAAAAGGGGAGCTACCATTTTATCGCATAACATTTCATCCCTGCCAGATTTTTGAAACATATTATGTTGCCTATTTGAACAGTACATCGTAAGGAACAGGAAAAAGAGTTGCTAGTACAGTCAATGCACAGTTGACAAAAAAATGTTCTACACTTTGGCTGTGAAAATTATAAAATAAAATGGTAGCTGGTAAAATATGCATCTCCCGCCAAGAATACTGATTGCACATGCACTGCGCTCTCAGGAAAATGCATCGTGTGATGCAGTTTGAAATTATGCTGCAAATTCCAGCCAAGTTAACCTCAAAATCCCTGTGGAAACTCAATAAAGTTAGCAACTTTTTTTTTAAATTTCCCGCACTTAAAATAATGTTATTGTTTTTTGGAAGATGGAGGTCTATTAATTTGGTAAACAACATAACACTACTTAAGTACATTCTGAAAGAAATATGATTAGTTTGTGAAACTTTTTGAAAATAACTATAAAAAAAGTGTTATTTGGAAACAATTCTGTAGATAAGACGTTATTAAAAAATTGTCAGCTTCCACATTAGAGATCTGCGAAATCAAAAAGCAATGGTCGTCGGGTTATTAAAAGACGTTCGTTTATAATTGTTGTACGGATATAATACTTTATGGCAAATGCTCAGTAATATCGGCGTGATTGCAGAATAGTGTCTTGGTTATATGTCATTTCCGTAATTCAGCGACTAAGAATTTTAAAAACGAATTTCATTATTTTCAAAATGTGCTAAAGGTATGTATTGTTTACAAAAATTAAAAGATTTTTTCTTAGAAATGGTCTGTGAGATTACTGAAAAGAGCTGCAAAACCCAATTTTTGTTTGCCAAATTTACCAATTCGCAACAAAGATTTTGAAAGGTTTACTTGGATAGATTTAGTTACATACTTTAACTAAAAAATTCCGTCACAGCATGCTTTTCCCGAGAGAACTAACATGTGTAGAACTATTCGCTTGGTTAAATTAGCAATTTACATATACATACCAGGTATTTTATTACTGTCACAACACTTTATATCGTCTTACCAGGGATTGTATTACTGTCACAACACTTTATATCGTCTTACCAGGTATTGTATTACTATCACAACAATTTATGTCTACAAACCGGGTAGGTACTGTATTACTGTCACAACACCATATATCTACACACTAGGTATTATATTACTGTAACAACACTTTAAAACAACATACCAGGTATTGTATTACTGTCACGACTCTTTATGTCTACATACTAGGTATTTTATTACTCTCACAACAATTTATATATACTTACCAGGTATTGTATTACTGTCAAAACCCCTTATATCTACACACTAGGTATTATATTACTGTAACAACACTTTAAAACAACATACCAGGTATTGTATTACTGTCACGACTCTTTATGTCTACATAGTACGTATTTTATTACTCTCACAATAATTTATATGTACTTACCAGGTATTGTATTACTGTCACAACCCCTTATATCTACAAACTAGGTATTATATTACTGTAACAACACTTTAACACAACATACCAGGTATTGTATTACTGTCACGACTCTTTATGTCTACATAGTAGGTATTTTATTACTCTCACAATAATTTATATATACTTACCAGGTATTGTATTACTGTCACAACACCTTATATCTACAAACTAGGTATTATATTACTGTAACAACACTTTAACACAACATACCAGGTATTGTATTACTGTCACGACTCTTTATGTCTACATAGTAGGTATTTTATTACTCTCACAATAATTTATATATATTTACCAGGTATTGTATTACTGTCACAACCCCTTATATCTACAAACTAGGTATTATATTACTGTAACAACACTTTAACACAACATACCAGGTATTGTATTACTGTCACGACTCTTTATGTCTACATAGTAGGGGTATTTTATTACTCTCACAATAATTTATATATACTTACCAGGTATTGTATTACTGTCACAACACCTTATATCTACACACTAGGTATTATATTACTGTAACAACACTTTAAAACAACATACCAGGTATTGTATTACTGTCACGACTCTTTATGTCTACATACTAGGTATTTTATTACTCTCACAACAATTTATATATACTTACCAGGTATTGTATTACTGTCACAACACCTTATATCTACACACTAGGTATTATATTACTGTAACAACACTTTAAAACAACATACCAGGTATTGTATTACAGTCACGACTCTTTATGTCTACATACTAGGTATTTTATTACTCTCACAACAATTTATATGTACTTACCAGGTATTGTATTACTGTCACAACACTTTATATCTACATACCAGGTATTGTATTACTATCACGACTCTTTATGTCTACATACTAGGTATTTTATTACTCTCACAACAATTTATATCTACTTACCAGGTATTGTATTACTGTCACAACACTTTATATCTACATACCAGGTATTGTATTACTGTCACAACACTTTATATCTACTTACCAGGTATTGTATTACTGTCACGACTCTTTATGTCTACATAGTAGGTATTTTATTACTCTCACAATAATTTATATATACTTACCATGTATTGTATTACAGTCACAACACCTTATATCTACACACTAGGTATTATATTACTGTAACAACACTTTAACACAACATACCAGGTATTGTATTACTGTCACGACTCTTTATGTCTACATAGTAGGTATTTTATTACTCTCACAATAATTTATATATACTTACCAGGTATTGTATTACTGTCACAACACCTTATATCTACACACTAGGTATTATATTACTGTAACAACACTTTAAAACAACATACCAGGTATTGTATTACTGTCACGACTCTTTATGTCTACATACTAGGTATTTTATTACTCTCACAACAATTTATATATACTTACCAGGTATTGTATTACTGTCACAACACCTTATATCTACACACTAGGTATTATATTACTGTAACAACACTTTAAAACAACATACCAGGTATTGTATTACTGTCACGACTCTTTATGTCTACATACTAGGTATTTTATTACTCTCACAACAATTTATATGTACTTACCAGGTATTGTATTACTGTCACAACACTTTATATCTACATACCAGGTATTGTATTACTATCACGACTCTTTATGTCTACATACTAGGTATTTTATTACTCTCACAACAATTTATATCTACTTACCAGGTATTGTATTACTGTCACAACACTTTATATCTACATACCAGGTATTGTATTACTGTCACAACACTATACCTACGCACTAGGTACTGTCACAAAACGTTATATCTACATACCAGGTAGGTATTGTATTACTGTCGCAACATGTTGTATTTACATACCAGTTATCGTATTACTGTCACAACACTTTATATCTACATACCATGTATTGTATTACTGTCACAACACTTTATACCTACACACTGGGTATTGTATTACTGTCACAACACTTTGTATTTACATACCAGTTATTGTATTACTGTCACAACACTTTATATCTACATACCAGGTAGGTACTGTGTTACTGTCACAAGCACTTCATATTTACATACCAGGTAGTTATTGTATTACTGTCACAACACATTATATTCTACACACTAGGTATTGTATTGTTGTCACAACACTTTATATCTACATACCATGTATTGTATTACTGTCGCAACAACAATTGTGTGTATTTTTTTTTGTTAACTAGGCAGTATAGACGGTTGCAAGAAGAGGGCTTTTTGTGTTGTCAACGATGAACTGACTAAACAGACAACATGTGATATAAAAATATCTTGCGGAGAAGAATATGTAAGTGATTAAAGAAGAGTGGCCAATCGTTTCATTTTCATGTAGGACAGTAGTTAAGAAGTGCACTTCATTAGAGTTGAATTATATCAACATAACTTCACATCGCTCACATAATCGTAATTTAACTCCAATCCTCTTACGCTATGTTGCCAAATAAATATCTATAACCCCGTTTTGCCAATATCGCATAACTCCTTTAACAGCCACTTACTTGGATTCAAATGCGCTATTAAGAACAATGGTTAACCATTTGTTTGCGCAGTCTTTTTTAAGTGATTAATAACTGGTACTGTACATTTTCTTCTGTCAGCGGAGTTTTGACAATTAGTATAGAATTAATATTGTAGCAAAGTCACAATGGGCTGACTGTAATGAACATAATTGAAGGTATTTTAACGCCTGGTCAAACGTCTCATTGTGTATAAGGGCTCGCCAGTCAACTTCGGTTACATCGACCTTGAAGATTAAGAGTTAACAGCGGTTTTAATACTTTACTATCGAAATAATAAAAGCTTATCATTAATTAAACTCACATTTTGTCATGCAACAGCCTGTTCGTGTACTCCGGCTATTTAAAAAATTGTAAGTAACGTCTTTGTTACTTAACATTTTCATATGATTTAAAGTGTTTAAAGAAAGAGAGCTAATGCTCTTATGTGCGTGTTCAGCTTTGTACGTGAAAGTGGGTTACAAAGATATGATGCTACTCTGAAATCGTTATGTATGCGATACTGCTCCTATAGTGACTCTAAGTGCAATAAAGCATGACTATTCAAGAAAATATAATTGCGGAAAGAAATGTATGACCAGTATAAATATATTATGTATGAGCAGACCAGTATAAATATATTATGTATGAGCAGACCAGTATATATATATTATGTATGAGCAGACCAGTATATATATATTATGTATGAGCAGACCAGTATAAATATATTATGTATGAGCAGACCAGTATAAATATATTATGTATGAGCAGACCAGTATAAATATATTATGTATGAGCAGAC
>PNEQ01070266.1:0-14409 GCA_003012365.1 Medauroidea extradentata
CACTTGTTGCACATGTGATGCATTAAAGTTACAAATAGAATGTGCATCAGATGATGCAGAAAAGAAACAACTAATGCTGAAGCAGGAGTTGCATCAAAGGAAGGCCGACAAATTTTTTGAATTGAAGAGAAAATACAAAGAAGCAGCTAGAGAAGGGACTTGCATGGTTATTTCGTTCGACTACATGCAGAACTTGCCAGTGCCCCACTTACGTACAAGTGATGTCTTCTTTTGCAGGCAACTCTGGTATTATGTGTTTGGTGTACACGATTTGGCTGATGACAGTTCAACCATGTATGTTTATACAGAAACAGTAGGAAGAAAGGGAGCCAATGAAGTCACTTAACAGCAGAACCATCACTGCAGATCATTTAGTTTTGCTAAGTGATGGATGCTCAGGGCAGAATAAAAATCATACAATGGTCTATTTTCAATACATGCTAGTTCACTGCCTCCATCTCTTCAAGAAAATAACTCATGTTTTTCCGATGAGGGGTCATTCTTTCCTTCCCAATGATCAAGACTTTGCATTGATCGAGAAGAAAAAACGAACTACTTCACCAGAAGTACCAAATGACTGGAATGAAATAATCAGTACCTGCCGTAGCAGACCATCTCCATTTGATGTCGTTGTTGTGACCCAGGACATGATTTATGATTTAAAGCATGCAGTAGCTCCTTACTTCTTAAAAGTGCCAAGACCTTCTCTAACCCTTCGAAATATTCGCCTGATGGAAATCGTAGATGACTGCAACTTTGTTTTGAAAAGGGAAACATACTGTGGACACTGGGAGAAGTGTAATGTACGGAACAAGGCAGTCCTTTCTCAAAGTATGGAACTAACACCATTGTATGGAGGTCCGATTGCTCTTCCACCAGCAAAGCTGCAGGACTTAAACAGATTGTGTGCATTCCTTCAGAAACCCGAAAGCCAACAGTTCTACTCACAGCTGGAACAGAGCCCAGAATGTAGTGGTGGTGGTGATACTGATATAGATGATGACGATGACAACAGTGATGGATGCGCCGAGCGAAAACATTATGTTAAACATTCAGTTTACTGTGTCATTTTCAAAATGTGTTGTAAAATAATAACCAAGATTATATCTGTTAAACAACACTAGAGTCTGATTATATTACCATTGCCTTATGTTGTTATTCTACTGCATTACACAATGAATTTAAGGACTGTAATATATATTATGTACTTCATTTTCGTTTCCAGCAAAAACCACCAATGTCAGAATGTTTTTTTTAAGAAGCTGATTTTTATTTTTCAACATCAACACAAACAACACCTCTTTCTTTCGTATGAACCCATGCATGGTAATTTTCCCAGATTGCATTGTAACACAGAATCACATTACGATAGTTTTTCGCTTCTCCTGAGAAGTTTCATTTTTTGACATAGGTTGTTCTTGCCAGAAACCCTTCAATTGTTGGTGGCTCGTGTGCCAAACTTCAAAAATCCCCAATAAAGTAATAACTATAGTTCAATAGAAAATTTTGATCAAGGGGAGGAATTCATGCTCGTTTCAGAATTAAGTGTAAATGGTCTGGCTGAAGTAGATATGAGGTACTCGTTCCTTTACTGCCTTTGCTTGCTCGGACTAAATTTCTAATGAACAGTTAGAACATGTTTAATCTGATTACGTTTCTTTCTTCGTACTCATCCCAAACAAGCTATCAGATATATTTAATTCAAAAGAGTTATTTTCCTAGTAAATACGTTGAACGAGAATAACATACTGTTTAAAATACGGAATTTGAATGTGATCAACCCAATTATAAAATCAACACATTTGAAACAAAGGAGATCTACATAGTAAGTTATAAAGAAACGTACACGAATGCACTGTCGAACTAAAAAAAATCATTAAGTAAGATAGAACAGCACGCTAAGAACAAATTACCGTCGATTTACAGTTTCACAATAATTTCGTTTTAATATAAAAAATAAGTTATTTAAATTGTGTAATTACCCGCCCAACGGCATGCAAAATTACACAGTTTTTTCCTTCACTTTTAAGTATAAAACTCACAATAGTAAATTATACGTGTCCTCAAACGTATGTGTATATATATACATATATATATATGTGTGTGTGTGTGTGTGTGTTGGGGGGGGGGGGGTTAGTTGCCAAGTGGTGTCAGTCCAAAATGCAAATATTTCAGGAGAGATAATTTAAAGTTTGTATCTGTGTTAAAATTCAGGGATTATATTATTTAATATGTAATGCAATGGGAAATTGTTGTGGACTAGGACGCACACTATTTAGTAAGTATGTAGACATCACTGCAGGCAATTCTGTAGTTCTGTAAGTCAATTTTCGATGTTTTGTTACTTACACCACTGAGCAACTAACCCACCCATGTGTATACAGGATGAGGCACAAAGTGTTACAGAGCAACAGTGCTTAAACTAGTGATCATATCCACAAATATTTCAGACAGAAGTTTTTAGTGTTTGAGAAGGCAGTCATATAGGGCCACCCGACTTTTTATCTGTGGAGGCACTGAAGCTACGTCAAGGTCGATTCCACATTGTTAAATGGAACCATGTTTCTATTTTTCAATGAATTTAGTACCGATTTGACGACGAATTCAGCGACCTACAACACAATGTCATTTAGTCACGCACTGAAAGGAGCTACCTACAGAACATGCTCGAAGTGATGACCCTCGAATTGTAAGCACCGGTTAATTCGCTGATGAAAAGACCGTCGAACATAAGTCAACATTTGTGGTGTAATTATGGGTACATGCTTGCCGTATTATTTCTATCATGTCGTTAGGCGTGGGAGGTGGTATCACCATTACGCATTCTGTGACAAAATCCCACAAAAAACGTAATCTACTGGCGTTAGATCTGTTGAACTAGGTAGCCGAGCTACAGGACCGCCTCTTCCTATCTTCCTATCCACTTGTCGCCAAAAATCTCATTCATCACTTGTCTCAAACACAGAGCATAATGGGGTGGTGCATCGTCATGTTGCATCCACATTTTATTGCGAAAATGCAAAGGAACGTCTTCCAGTAATTGCGGTAGTTCATTGAGTAGATAGTTTGCGTAAACTTTCCCAGTCAACCGACTTACAAAAAATAATAGACCAATAACGTGATGGCCGACAATGCCGCATCAACAATTAATGGACCACAGATGTTGAAATGGTAATGTTCTCATCCATCTATATTCTCATTTGTCCAATAATGTATTTTATACCTATTCACATGTCCCGTATTTTTGAAGTTATATTCATCGGAAAAGAGCGCATGACAAAAAAAAGCGACACCTGTGCCCATTTGTCTACGAATCCCATTACAGAAATTGTAGCGATTTAAGAAATAATTGCCGTACAAGTACTGATGTTATGACATACGATACGGATGGAACTTGTGTTGATGTAAGAATATTAATGCAGATCATCAACTAATTCCACTCTGTCTCTTCATTTATCTGCTGCACGCAAGAGGATTTAGCGCAGAAAAAGCTACGATAGCAGCCGCATTGTTCTCATACACAATCGGTCGACGTCTGACTCGTGTTTATTTCACTGTATTGAAGTGACAGAAACGGTCAGCTAATCGTCTAAAAGCCATGCGTGATTTTGGTTGCATATCCAGATAATGAAACGCATGCACATCTTAAGCGTTTCTGTAATTTATACGGCACTCTCCCAACACCATTAACAAATAAACGATTCTTGAAAATCGTTCATTTGTTCGATCCGATGTACTCTCATTAGAAGGCAGTGCGTGACTGATAACTTTGGGTTCATGACTAAATGACCATGTGTTGTAAGTCGCTGAATTCGTCGTCAGATCGGTACTAATGTCATCGAGAAAAATATACATGGTTTCATTTAACAAAGTGGAGTTGACCTTGACGTGGCTTCAGCGCCTTTAACGATAAAAAAAATTAGAATGGCCCAGTACGATGGCCTTCTCGATTACTGGAACTTTTGTCTGAAACATTTGTGGATATGATCACTAGTGTGAGTGCTATTGCTCTGTAACACTTGGTGTACCTCTCCATATATATATATATATATATATATATATATATATATATATATATATATATATATATATATATATATATATATATATACTCAGAGTTGTGAGTGTTTAGGTGTGTGTGTAGGAAATATCTGGGGTATGATTATAGTTTAAGATATTTTGAAAGTAACTTTGAAGTGAGTTATTTGTGTTTGGAGCTTTGGAGCTTTTAAATAGTATGAAATATCTCTTTGAAAATGTTTTCGGAAAATTTTGGTAACTATAAGTTTCTCCGTGTCTGCCAGAAGTGAAATAAGTCAATCAAAATACAAATAAATATTTCAAGGCTATCGACAAAAATACCTATTTTAATAACTTCCGCACGAAAATAAATATTTTGTGGCAGCTACAAAATATTTTGTTGGTATTTACCCTGCAAAATTTATTTTGTAGTCGCCACACAATAATTTTGTTGACACCACTAAAATATTGTGGCCACCAGAAAATTATTTTGTGGTTACTACAAAAAAAATTAGCAGGAAAAACTTCGTACAAAATTTTTCTTTCAGTGCGGTGATATCTTATGTATGTTCGCAGCGCATTATTACGTGAAACAAACATTTTAAATAGTGCACAATCGTCGTTCCAGTAATATAACGTATGACATGTTTGCTCGTCAAATAAAGCTTCGTCTGTAAGTGATGCGATTTTCTTTTATTCATTTCAGTGAGAGAGAGAGAGAGAGAGAGAGAGAGAGAGAGAGAGAGAGAGAGTGGGTGAGATATTTTGGTCAGCGCTTAACATCGAGGTCCTCAGCGCGGGTGAGGGGTGGCGTGATGTGGGTATGGAGCGGCGATGGAATGTATATGGCGGGGAAAATGGGAGATCCCGAGAAACCCCGCCGACCAGTGGCATCACCCGGCACGATTACCACATACCACCCGCCGGGAATCGAACCCGTATCGCCTTGGGGGGAGGCGAATGGTCTGACAACTCGACCACCGCGTTTGATTCGTTTGAGTTATTACGAAAAATTGCGTGGTATCTACTTTAAAAAAATGTATATATTTGAAAATTATTTTTAAAAAATTGTATTGTCAATTGAACTGTATTCAAAGAGAAATATCAACCACCTTAACGGTAGATCTCTTTTTTTTTTTTTTGTGAAAAAAAAAAGGAAGAGAATAATATGTTCGCTGTATGGAGTTTTCAACAGCGTCGCCTACGTGGCGGACGGACAAAAGAAAACAATATTATGTTTTGTTGAGGACCTTTTTTATACCATGTCACCCTCCCCCCTCACCCGCCACGGCACACTCTCCCAACATTGCGCGTCGTGTCCAGGAGAAATAATAGCCTCGCGTCAAGCAGGAGACTGCAGGGGACTGTTAGATGACCTTCATCCATTACACGGGCGGGGAACAAGACGACGTCGTCCCGACGCGAATCCGTCTTCCAACTCTTTTTTTGCGCAGCGCCACGGGGGTTGCGTCGGGGCGGCCACTAGGAGACGATTTGGGGTCGAAGACGGCGCGAGAAGCGGCCGAGGAGAATTCCTTTTCCTTTTCGGAATCAGTCATGCGTGACGGGGGAACTATGGCGCCGTACGCACACACGCACTTCTGTGCGAAGACAGGGAGGACGGAAAGGAAAAGAAAAACGTAAATATATAGTTGAGCCCGAATGGGGATGGGAAGTTTTTCGCGAGAGATGATTCCGCTGAGAAAATGGCGTATGAGTGGGGACGGAGCTGGGGACTTGGCAGGTCGTTGTCGTGTACCGTTTCCTTTTCTGGAGGAGAAGTGGGCGGAACATAACCTATAAAGACCTTCCGAGTCACTTGAGTGGGAATGACTCTCCGGCGACGGGTAAGGCGAGCTGTAGACTTTTAGCCATGTGCAGCTAATGTGCCGCGGAGAGAGGGAAGGGGGAGTATGTTCCTTGTGGCGACACTGCGACATACCGGTTTTATTTCAGACTTCACCGCTCGCTCCCGTTAAGGGTATTAAAGTAGGATAAAACAATATGTTTATATTTTCATGAAATAGTGTTAGTTTCATAGACGGTACTTGTGAGAACAGTTTTTTCTTACGAAATGATTTTATTGCATATAGTTTCCTGATAATGGTGCGTCAGAGCCAAAATTTGCATGTTACCCTGCCATGTAAAGAAGGAAAACCAATTTACTCACTCAAATGAAATAATCCCACGGTGAAATAACGTGCCACGTAACCTAACATTTATTTATTCACAACGTAATGTTTTGAATCTTTAAAAAAGAATGTCGCAAAAAACAGGGGCATACTGGCGAATTCAGCAATGTATGAAACAATGATCCACGTGAATTTTTAAATATTTTCTTACTTAGCCCATGTAATGTTATTTCACTACGAATTATTTCGTTTAAATACATTAACTGGCTTCAACTATTTGCATGGCAGCGTCAGATGCAAATTTGGACTTTGTCGCAGCGTCATTAAAAAACTATACGAGCTAAAATAATTTCGCAAGAGAAAGCTGTAACACAAGTTTCGTCTACAAAACTAATCCTATTTGGTAAAAATAAAAGGTTTTGATACTGAACGTACTTGAACACGCTTGTAGAATGTATGGACAGGTATGATGCCGAGCGAACGACTGGAATATTAGATCGTAGGTGAAATCTGAACTACTCATCATAATTCTATGGTATGTTTGCCGAATAGATACTATATTAGCGGACATTTATTTATACAGCACTGGGCGGTAGTATGCTTTGCTTTCGAGCAAATAATTACAAACGATATTTAGAAAAATAAGGGATTGAAACCACAAAAATCCATATAAAATGAAAAACTGTGGTATTTACAATTTTTAGCACGATAATATCCAGGACTACATGATAAACGAATTATAAAAATCACCTTTTAATTTTAAAATAATTTTCATACCCGTAAACCACTCGCGCAGAGGTTATCAACTTTATGTAACTAAGTGGACCAAAAAAAATATTTTTAATAATTTTACACGTATAAATTCACTGTAATACTACACAGTGGAAAATGTAATTTAACAATGTAAAGTTTTAGGTTTAAACAGTGACAGTAAGATAATTATTCGCAAATTCGAATGATACTGCTCTGTGTATGTTTCTTTTCACACCTGCATTAAAAATAGTAACGTAAACGAATTTTCGAATAAGTATAGCTTATGTATACAACTGCGAAATTTAAACATATATATGTTAAGATTTACTATTTTTAATAACAAATATTTAAAATTGTACCCAACTAAAGTCTTTGTAAGAAAACAAACCGATTTGTAGACCTATTTCAATTTTTTTTTGTGTGTGAATTTACACTTTATATAGAGTGTATGGATCTGTATGTGTGTGTGACCATACATATCTGTGTGCATCTAAGTAAGGAAATAATAATTAAATTGTACAATGTCTATTTAAATGATTTAATATGTTATACTAATAGGTTTATCGCACCTAAAAAAATATTTTTGATTATGTGTGAAGGTATTGTTGAATTGTATAAAAACCTTTATTTTTCTAAACAGCGTTCATTAAACACTAGATGGTGCAACATTATCCGACAACCATCTCCTGTACCTAAAAAACAATTTAAAGAAATCGGGTGTATTGAAGTTTAAGGCTAAGTATTTTAGAGTGTATTCAAAATTTTGTGACGAATCAGAAAAAATTTTTATAGCCTTTGTAAAATTGTAGCAGGTTTTTTTTTTTTTTTTTTTTTTTTTTTCATAAATACAGAATTCTCGTGAATTGGCTTGAGCTTTTTTTGTGCAAAAACTACTTTTGAATAGTTTAATCATGTTCTTTAAAAGACTTGTGCATTTGGGGTACATGACTGGATGTAGTTTTTTAGACAAGTTCCATAGCGATGCAGATGTATGTAAAACAAGAAGTTACCAGCATAACTGATACGCCTACTTTCCTCAAAGTACGTGCATTTTAACACTGAAAGATAAGATAGTTTACGTTATCTAGGAATATAAATTAATAATTCTTTTTAAATTATGATACACGAAATACATTAAAGATAAGACAGTTTGCTAAGTAATATAGTTTAATATGATTAGGGAAGGGATCTTCTGAGATGTCTATCTATCATAAAAATAAAAATATTTACGCCGTTTTCAAAATGTTACAAAAGGATGAACGAGATACGCAAAAGTCAAGTCAACTTTGTATGTTGTATGTATACCTAGTTTGATAAGATTTCTCAAAATATTGCATCAGGTAAGACAATATGCAAAATTTATAAGAATGACTATCAATATTACATTATGAACATAGAATGAACGAAATACACAAAAGTATAATCAACTTTGTATGCAGTATATTGGCACGAAGTTTGATATTTGATTAAATTCAGAAAAATAATACTTAATTATCCTTAATATATGTATTACTATACAAAACATATGAAAATGGCCACCGTGTTTATACGATCACAGGGTAAGCAAAATACACAAAAAAAACAAGCCAGTTTTGTACGTAGTATCCGTGTAGCAAGTTTCGGGAAATGCTGAAATAATATTTCTTTAGATATGTAATACTATGCTAAAAAAATCAGTATTGACCACCATTTTGGAATTTTAACATAATATGAACGAAATACACAATATTAAAGTCAGATTTGTGTGTAGTACAAGTGTGCAAAGTTTGGTAAAATTCTGAAAAACATTTCCTATAATATATATTACTATTCTTAACATATAAAAATAGCCGTCATTTTTAATATGAATTAATGATTAACAAAATGCACAAAAGTTATGTCAGCTCTATATGTAGTATATGTGTACCAAGTTTGGTAAAATTATAAAAAATATTTTCTAAGACACGCAATACTATGTTTAACATATAAAAATCGACTATATTTTGAAAATATGAAAACAGGATGAACGAAATACACTACAGTAATGTCAGATTCGCATGTAGTATACGTGTACAAAGTTTGGTGAAATTGTGAAAACTATTTACTAAGTGTAATACTATGCTAGAAATATAAAAATGGTCGGCAATTCGGAAGTATTTAAACACAATATGAACACTATACACGAAATTCAGGTTAACTTTATGTGTATAGGTGATTCGCAATAAAGTGAGCACTCAAAAAAAGCTCTGATAAATTTCTATTTTCTGCCAGTTTATCTTTCCGCTGCATGTAAACATAAATATTGCCACGTGCTTCTATTTACATAGGCTTGAACAATGTTTACATCTATATTACACTGCTCCGATAAATGTTATCTGTAATATCTTCTCATTAACTATTAGAATTAAATAAATCCCTACTTAGAATTTGTTGCGTTATTTAATTTTTAAAAATGACTTGTTGACACTCTCAATCTCTTAAGTGTTAGTGGACGAAAGGAATTTTTTATATCACAGATAGACAGTTTGAAGTCTGTATTCTTTTCGTAAACAAACACATCACAAACATTTGTAATAGTTACACAAGAAAAAATACTTAAGACCTCGATCCCTAGTTTAGTAGTGGTTTCGAAAATATTTTTTGTAACGCAAATTAATACATATACCAAAAATTCCTTCGGCAGTTTTAACATTTATATATCAACGATTTTATATGAATTTTTCTTACATCAAATAGATTTTTAGATTTTTGCCCCGGAAATGATACACATTTTGTTGTGAAAATAAGCCAAAATGAAGCAAAATAATTTTTTTTCTCGCAAATGGTACATTATTTTTAAAAACTGTCTGGCAAAATTGTGTATCGTATGACTGTACACTGTCTCAAATTTTTTCAAAGCATTTGGTTAAAAAAAATTTGAGTTATTTGCAATTGTTTGTAATAAACGGGAGATCATGGCCTTAACGCACCACGGTACAGTACGGCTCAGCCGTCCGGTCCACTAGCTCTTTACATCACGACAGACACACTGAAAAATTCACACGCAAATTTGATTTAATTTTCTATGGGTTATCGTCTATACTAATATATGTTGTGGTAATTACTGCTTGTACAAGGACTATAGTAAAATGTTAGTTCAGAAATAATTTTCATCAACTTTTAATTTTCTTTCTTTATGCATAAATTTCTGTAAAGTCAAGATGACTTACTTCCTGCAAATACCGAAACATATTAAAATTAAGCATGGTAGTGCAATTATTTAAACTGCATAAAATGCCGAGAGGTGCATTGTCACTTTGTGATCCCATGGGTGGACCCGTATGCTATGGATGAACCACCGGTCCATTCATGGCACTAAAAGATGGTCCAACCTTAACACTAACGCCATGTTACCTTGAACTCGTGCTGGTACATCGCAAACGTCAAAAACAAATACAAATCTTGCCGTTACGGTATCTTGTTACACAAGAAACATAGCTTTCATTTGCCGTGCCAGTTATAAATATTTTGCCATCGTACTGATGTGTAAAAGCCTTGAATGTAAGTGTAAAATTAACAATAAATATTTTCAAAACTTAGTAGACGGCTTCGCGAACGCATCCTTCTTCCCACAAGTCCGAAACTTCTCCAGCAGGTAGTGCCTCTGCCGCGTCAGTTTACCGTATCACACGAGAATGCGTAGTGCGCACAGACACTGAACTATTACAGTGGTACAACGGTGGCGCTGGTTCATTCACTGAGAAAAAGAAATGGTACTATAAAATATAATTGGTTTCCCTCAAACAAATGGTACGTTCATATATGGCAGAACAAATATACATTTGGTAGAACTAGATAATATGTATGGTGAAATATGTTTGTGCTTACCAAGCTGCATTTGTTTCAGTGAAACAATAAGAATGTTTTAGGTAACAATCCTGCCATTGTCCGGTTGTTTAAAATAGAAAATAAATTAATTATTCGCCGATTTTCCTATTTCGGAGATACTATTCACGTTTCTAATCACGTACTGCATGTTTTTCTACAAAGTTAAATTTCTTGGCAGAGGTGGGATTTGAACACGAAAACCTAAAATTAGAAGGCTATTACCATAACCACTAGAGCAGCAGAACTGCTGAACAACAGTTGGGTTATGATGATATATCAGGGAAAGTTAACAAAATTGGGTATGTGTTTATTAAACCGATAGAAAATTAATGGGTTGCGTTTGTTACATTGTTTATTATTAATAACCACATTTTAACGAAATTATATATTAAATGAAACAAAAACATAACTAACCAAAACGAATAAGTTGCCAGCGTGTCCGACATCTTGATCACGTTATACAAACAACTGTTTGTTTAACACAACAATGATATTACATCTTTCACGCAAACAAATGTTAAGTACGTATACGGCGAAAAAAGTATATATTTGGTAGAACCGAATGACACGTTTGATCACAAATGTTTGCGCTAACCAAACTACATTTGTTTGAGAGAAACAACAACGAATGTTTCAAGAGAAAATTCAGTTTATTGCCACAAATATAGACTGAGACAACTAACTGCGACTTGGTTATGCCAACAAAATATTGTTCAACTGAAACAAATATGTTCAACCATATTACCTGGTTACAGTAAAAAAATTTGAATGTTTTTTGTAAACAAGGCATTTTTAAGTGAAGCATCGCATGTTTCAGTAAAACACATATTCCTCAAACAAATATATTTTGTTATGTGAACAATTTCTTTCTCTCAGTGTTGATCGCGTCTTTCCGCTACACATATGTAACAGAAACTACTAAGTCAGACAACAATTTCAGATCTAAATTTTTATTACAAACTCGGTTTTAAAACTGTTTTTTTTTTTTTACAAAGGTGAGATGAAAAATAAAGTAGTTCTATTGTAAAGGTCGTTCGTGATAAAGCGAGCACAACAAATTTAACTGTTCAAAAATGCCACTAGCCATAACTGCATATAATTTTACATTAACTACTATCCACTTAATACTTGTATGTTTGGCAGCGAAATTACGCAACATAGTTCCGTGTATTTTCCTATTTAAATACAACACTATTGAAACAAACCCAACCAAAATCAACGTAATTGTATTTAAAATAATTAATGAACTTGTTTTTATCAAACTATACAAGTTTCTGCTGACCGCACAACTTATCTTACATGCGCAAACATCAAGTGGCGTGTCCAGAGAGGTTAGACATTTCCTGGCGTTATCCGTTACACGCGGAAATATATGAATTGGTTGAAAATAGAACTTTAACGCGGCTTTTTTTGGGTGCGTACTTTATCACGAACCGCCTATAGTATAGTTTACTCAAGCAAAATGTGTAAGTTAGGAATGTGACTCACATTTGGTTCTTTGTTACCTTTGTGTAACTTTTTACTCCGATTAACGGACTGCTATCCGTTACTTAATCTAAAAATACGGCTGCAATTGGAAAGGTAAGTGGGTTTTACATCTCGTTGACAGCGAGGTCATTAGAGACTGTAGCACACAACTTGGTAGAACGACAGGAGCTGTGAGAGGAGTCGGCCATGGCCTTTGTTAGGGAACCGTCCCATCATTCATCTGGAGCGACTTCAGGATGGTCGGAGATGGGGGTGAACCCGGGCCCTCCCGAATACAAGTCCAACATGTTACAATTGCGCCATCTCACTCGATGGCTGCAATTGGAATTTGCCCGCTTCAAAGTCGTTCGCCTTGCTGACTGTTGTATTAATCGAGTGTGTTCATTTCGTGAACCCTTTATTAAACAGTTTGCACAAGAGTGTGATGGTGAAAGGGGTAGTTTGATGGGTAGGAAATTCTGGAAAGGAAATGATGGCGTTCAACAAGAACACAAGTGAAATACAGCAGTATAACTGTCAAATAAGTGAGCTTGTTCATGAAGTAAACTATAGAGAGGGCTTGGGCTGGTCAATGAGCAGTCTACCGTCGTACAGCTACCGGAGCTTGCTCTGAAAACCCGTTGGATCCCCGGCGTACAATCAACTTCCTTAATTAAGGCGTGTAAAATTTCTGGGTTTAGCTTCCCTACCGTGTCCTTTCCTCCTCCACATCACAACCCTAGTTTTCCCTTCCCATCCCACTGCCTGGTACATTCTGTGCATTGTTCCCCGCCTAGCCGTAGACTTAATTAAACATGCGCATTTACTACGGCGCCATTTCAATCACGCTACTACCTGGCGATGAAATGAAAGATTACATTATTATGTATGTCAAGCAGTTTACCAAGAAGATATCCTATGCTTTGCTGGAAAAAAAAAATTTTTGATAATACAATTTGAATAATTGTCATGGCTCAAAAACTTAAGAGACAATCAAACTGTGTAACAAATGACGACACAGCACACACTTCACACCACACCCTCGCCTTTAGGCGCAAGTGACTGGACTGCCTTGTAATATTCTCGCCGATACATCGCTTTTATCAGTCATTCGGTGATTACTTTATATATTTATGATGAAATGTTAAATACAAACGCGTATGGAATTCTACCATAACCTTTTTTGCGTCAAGATTTTTCGTACCTAATGTGTATTTTAAAAATAAAATTTTCGCAACTTTCAGTGACGATAAATTAATATTTAAAGATTATTCTCACGGGTCTGAAATGGTTACACACGAGTGTATCGCTCTTTGAATGTTTTTCGTAAGACATTACTGATTAAAGTGGAGCAATTTTATTTTTTATTTTTTTAAATAATTTTCTTTCGAAAATAATTTTGGCCCACTTTGTTTCCGTGCCTTACGTGCACATGTGCACTTCTGCTTCGTGGTCAGTGATTGGATGTTTTAACTGTCGCGAGTCTTGAGATTCTACCGGCAAATCACAGACGTGTGGTGTTGCAGGATAGTTTTTGTCATTGGCTCAGTCAAATGACATACGGCTCTTCACATAGACACGCTGCCAATAACCATGAAGCATGATTGCAGATGTGCACGTAAGACACTGAAACAAACAGGGGCAAGAGTCTTTTCGCGAGAAAACAGGGTCCTCATATCTATTGATCGAAGTTAAGCACGCCGCTCGGTGGTTCGGGCAGGTAGCCATTACAGTAGAAATACTTAATCTCGTGAAAATCAATAACTTGGCGTTTTATTAAATTCAATTACTCAGTAAAATTATTGTGTGCTTGAATATGTATATACCAACTTTATGTCCATGTTGTATATTTCTCACTAGGAACAAAATCGTCATAAACCAACAAACTCTCATTATTGTGTACTTTTAACACAAAACCATGATCAATGCTACGACAAGAGCGGCCATTAATGAGACTCGTAGCCTCTAAAGACGAGGCACTCAACTGAGGAAGTTTTGCTTTCGAGAACTTATCTTCTCAGTATCTGATATTATGTCGTAATGACTGTACTCATTCAAACCCAGCGAGGTTCTGACACATATGATGATATATGTGCGTGTGTATGTGTATATACAGCTTTGTTATACCTGGTGGTTACTGAGCGAGGAAGTGACATTGAGGACACGGTAGACTGAAATTTTCGTCTTCGTG
>PNEQ01070266.1:14509-47193 GCA_003012365.1 Medauroidea extradentata
AAAAAAAAAAAAAAAAAAAAAAAAAAAAAAAAAAAAAAAACAATAAACCTCAAAATAAAATATTATTGTATTAAAAAAATATTTTTTATTTTTGTTTTGCATTTCAGAATATTTTTAATTAGTACACAAAAATTTAAGAATAAATTATTACGAAAATAAAGCATGAATTGAGTTCGCTAGTTTGTACAACCAGTTGTCACACAACTATAAAAACAGAGTAATTATAGAAACATATTTTAACGGTCTAGCGAGTAAGCATTTTGCTTATTTTTCAGTTGCACTTTTTAAATGCTAATATTTCCTTACATTTCATCACTGCACAAGGTTAAGTGCTACATTAAATTTGCTGTTTTCTAGTGTTACATACGCTTACAGTAATAAAAAAAAATTATGTGAGTACCTCTATATTTCTTTTGTGTGTTCCAAAAAATTATGGGTGTTATTAAAATTTTAACGTAAAACACTGCAAGCCTTACTACTTTAGAGTCTAACATAAATTCCGTGACGTGATAACGAATTTGCATTTTTTCAGTTTACGTAGATACGAATGTAGTTGCCATGGCAACAAGAGAGAATAATTCTACATAGCACCGCTAACAGTCATTACAAGTAGATTTTAACACAATATTGTCTGTAGGTATTAAAGATTACCGTCTCACAAATAATGTCCAGTAAGTCCTTCATTATCTGTTCAGGCGCCTCAAACTCCACAGTCTTAGCGCAGTCATGCCAAGGTGTTTACAAATATATTTGATTTGGCTAGTCAAGCGTGCGTAACATACCTCAGCATTCCTGTTCATTTCTATGCAGTCCACTTTGCCATAGCATCACTTAAGTAGTTCCTTTAAAGTTCTTATAACTTCAAACAAGTGTTTTCATGCTAAAAAATATGTAGGGACTCAAATTGTTTACCTATATTTTCATTTCTTTTGAAAAACTTTCATGTTCCTTGTGCAGAAAATTGTTTTCATTAGAAAGCGGTAACATGAAAGATGTCTGATCAATACCGATGTAATTTGTTATATTAATCCCTATACATTTCTCACGCCAAGTTTCCGAGCTAGGCACCTCCTTAAAATGGGACTTCCTAACTAAGCTTGAAATATGATACAGCGAAATCCGATTTTTCATTCCGATGAACCTAATTAACGTTCAGTGCATATATTTATCTACGACACGAACACCTTTCTGCGCAAGAGGTTGGCGGATGTTAAAATTATTTTCAAATGAAAACGCAAGTATTTTAGCTAAACATTATCACATTAAAATTATAAAAATTATAGTTCTTCATTTTTTTTTAGATTTTTTTGGTTTTAAGCCCTTATGTTGTTAAGTAGAGCTTTTCATTTTTTTAAATCGAAAGTAAAGCATACTACTGCAGAGTGCTACATAAATAAACGTCTGCTGATAAAATATACATTTTGCAAAAAAAAATTCTCGTCGAATTTTGACGAGTAGTTCAGATTTTATTGGCGGTTGAGTATTTGAGTCGCCCACTCAATATCGTACTTTTCGATACCCCTTAAGATTTGCCGTCATAAATTCACGAAATTACAAATCTTGTATGAAGAGGATACCTGAGAGCTAGGGTACCGCACCGCGAATGCGTATTTATCACTGATTGCCCGTAGCCATCTGCGTAGCGCGAAAGTTGAAGAACCGAGAAAACCGGAGATCCCCGAGAAAACCCACCGGTAAGTGACATTGTCCAGCACGACTCACACATGCGAAAATCCGAGGACCAACTCCGCCGGGGATCAAACCAAGATCGCCTTGCTGGGTGGCGAGCGGCACCGAAACATATTTAATAGGTCATGTTAAATTACTAGAAACGGCTTTTCATGCATCCACGTGTGTTAAAATACATACCGGATTCAAAATGCAAGAGAAACACACGTGCTTTGGACATTAAGCCATTCTTTCCACAAACAAAAGTGTTCCTTCTCCACTGAAATTAGAAAGAGTAAATGAAAACCACTGCACGTATGTCGAGTGGCTAGCGCATAGAGATGTAACTGTATTACATAAGCAGGTCAGCTGCACTCTTAGTACTCCATGGATTTGTGCCTCACACGCAAACACAGCATATATAGACGACAAGTTTACGCATAATCTAGCTCATTTTATCAATTTCCCCAACATCCGATTAATTATATCCAGAGTGTTGGCTGTAAAACCCACCAAATACATTCCTTCAGATGACCCAGCATTATTATTATAGTTATTACCATCTCCGTTTATGGGTCCACACTGATTAAGTATCATGTACAAAATGTTTTGAATGCACGATAAGTCAAAGTTGGCAAAAGACAATTATTATGGCTGTGGGTAAATAAATACCGCATGAGAAGGGTAGCCTACGCTGTTAAAATAAGACCAGGAGTCCAGTTTAGTTATGTTGTTCCTACAACAGTTTGTCCCCTAGAAGTAACAATATGTTTTGTAGAAATAACAAAGAACATGTTTCTTTTACAGAGCGTACTGTTACATTTACAGGACAGATTGCTGTAGGAACAATCGAAATTTTACCGTCAACCAAACAATATTATGATACCTACAACCATACCGTTCTTTGAGTGCAGGGTATCGCATCCTGAAAGACAGACCTACGACTAGGCACTCGTAAGCATCTGCGTGCCCAGATGATGACATGAGTTGAGACCCTACAATATAGGGACGTCGGAATGAGAAAATCAGGGAAACCTAGTGATTCCCGAGAAAACCCACCGACGAACAGCATCCTCAGGCACGGTTCCCTTATGAGAAAATCCGGGGGTTAACCCATTCGGGTTTGACTGGATGTGGTGTGGCTATTGTTAAAGATGGTGGTACATTGCGAAAATGTTTTGTACCGACATACCCTTGAAAACGATGTGTTTTCCTTCAGCATTTGTGATTGGATGATGAACGTCTGCCACAACGTAGCTGTCTGCAGACTAATAACAGGCATCCGCATCACGTATTACTAGGGCCACGATTTTGTCGCGAAAGGTTTTTTGCCCCACTTTGTTTCAGTGACTAACGTGCACATCGGCAGTTCTGTTTCAAGGTTATTGGCAGCGTGTCTTTGTTCAGACACGTTCCTCATTTGACTGCACCAATCAGAATAAGATTATTGTGAATCTGTACGTCTATAATTTGCCAAGGCCAGTGAGAGTACAATCATCTAACCACAGACGATGTAGCAGAGCTGCAGGTGTGCACATGACGCATCGAAACCAAATGTTGCAAAAATCTGTTCGCCATAAAATCGCGGCTCTACATATTACAATAGCGGGATTCATATTGGCAGGTTTGGGCAGCAGCTCCAAGTACAAGCGAAAGTCAGTAATATTTTTGTAAGCTGAACGTGCATTGAAACCCAGCATACAATCAAGTATTCCCGAGATAAACCATCACCAGAGTTACGATTTTATAGCGAAAATATTTCTGCGCCAATTTGTTTCAGTGTCTTACCTGCACATTTGTACCTCTCTGCTCCTTGTACAGTGAGTGGATGTTTTAATTGTCGGGTGTCTTTGGATTCTACTGGCAAATTGCATACGTATTCCGTCACAGCTTCCTTATTCTTCTTGGTAGAGTCAAATGGGAGACATTTCTGAGCAAAGACACGCTGCCAATAACCGTGAAGCAGAGCTGCCGACGTGCGCGTAAGACATTTAAAGAAGTGGGGCAAAAATTTTTCCGTGACGAAATCGTGCCTCGAACCATCCTCTCTAACTATTGAACGTAGATGCTTGCCGTTTTAACAGCCGACAAGTGTGTAACTTCGTACCTTTGGGAAGACGTGTTGTCTGTTCATCGAACTGGGACGATGAGTGAGTGAGAGATTTTGGTCAGCGCTTAAGATCGAGGTCTTCAGCGCTGGTGAGGGGTGATATGAGGTGCGTATGGAGTATTGCCGGAATGAAAGGGCGGGAAAAACTGGAGAGCCCCGAGAAAACCCACCGAACAACGTCATCGTCCGGCACGATTCCAACATGCGAAAATTCGGGAACTGAACCCGCCGGGAATCGAACCCGGATTGCCTTGGTGGGAGGAGAATGGTCTGGCCACTCGGCCACCGCGGTACTCAACTGGAATGGTATTTCATAAGATCTCGTTGAGTATCTCGGAAACTTGCAGAATCCGCTCAGCACATGGACCAGAACACCAGCCTTTGCAGAAATTACTAATTTGTTTCCAAGTTCTCCTAGGTATTAAAAATTTTTATTACGGAGCTTACTGCTCTTTGGGCTGCAGCTATAAAACACGGCGGGCTGTTAAATGTTTTCAGCCAAGTCGGCCGGCTCGAACGCAACATAGGCTGCGGGGCTTCATGAAGTCCCCCCCCCCTTCTCCTTTGCCATCAGCGACAAGAGTGTTTTATTTATCGACAGGAGCTCGTTCTAGTGCCGGAGATTACAAATGCCATAAAACTGACGCAAAGCCCTGTTCATTAAGTCCTCCCGAGGCAGTGTGCTATGAAGCATTGTCGGGTAAGGGAGGGGGTTGATTGGAAGAGCAGAGAGGGGTTGGGGGAAGGGCGAACCAGAGGCTTTGGACTCCCATTCTCCCCCTACTTCCCCGCCATGCAGTACGAGGACAGGGGATTCCCGGAAAGAAATTAAATACATAAATATGTCACTGGGTTCGATCCCATCTAGACCCGGGGAGAAACCCGCTGTAATTACGCTATGTCCCACCATTAATTTCGAGACGCGAGAAACAAAATAATAATTATTTTTATGTCCCTACAATAATTCTCGTATGCAGCCGTTTTTCTATATAGTCAAATATGTCACCATTTTATAGCCTTGTTAGTATAATATTGAACAAAATATGATGAAAACATAAAGACAGTACTTCATTGTGTTTGTATGCTTACTGAATCACTAGAAGTAAATGAAAATTACATTGATATATTTAAAACTATCCATAAATACTAGTACTGGTTGGTAAATCTGTTTGTATAAAAAAAAGCTTAACAATGCTGTCTGTATATAAAGTTATGTCGGAATTCAAAAATTAAACGTTGCAAGCCACTGCAATTTAAAACTTATTACTGTCATCGAAAACTTGAAAATTGGTTCCTACAGGCGTCACCGAAACAACATTGATAATTTCGTTTGCTGAACGTCAATTTCTTAAGTTCCATTTTGGAATATTTCCAGTTACTCCCGTGACGTGGTCACTCCTTCGTATTAATTTATCCCCAATTGTTTAATACATAGAATTGCTGTATAGCTTTCTAAATGAATAAAGTTAAAGTTAGATTTCCTGTTTGAGCAGTCATGCATAGAATATATTAAACAACAAGTTGTGAAACGCACACTAATATTATCGAAGTTAATAACCGTATTTTTTTTTTTTTTCCAAAACATGAACATCGTCAGCATAATTTCATATGTAGCGTGCTGTACTTTAAACGATGTGGCTCCCATTATTTATTTGCTACGGAAAATGTTAGCTGTTTTCTCGTTTGTAGCTACATCAGAAAAGCTTCATGCCACACTTTGAAACACAGATTACTTATTTAACATAATAACTTTTCCCGAAATTTTATTGTTTTTCGTTTTAAATGCCAACTGTACATTACGATTGATATTACAATTGTATTAAGCTTACAAATATTTCACTGTTTCTATTTGGTAATCCGGATACAGATTTTACTCTCTGACATATTTACTCACTTATTAGCTATGTTACTTTTTTTTAAGATCCTTGCAACGTAATTGAATTACTAAGGAAATATCTATGGTCTTACGCTACTGTCGTTCTCAGATAACTAGGTGTGAATCAAGAATTTAATCTTTTTCGGTTTTTGTTAATATTTTAGATAAAGTCCTTTGATGATATTTTTTTAATGATTCTTGTAATGTTACAAACTGAAGCAGTATTTTGGACTTACGCCATTGCAACAAATGGCGTGTCACATCTGTTTGTCGTTGTAATTATTTTTTTTTCTGTAGTTTCGCACTTACTGCCGGAATTTTTTTTTTGTGGAATATCGGAGTTATTTATTTATACCTTAGTTTGATATTTGGTGCCTGGGTGCTCGTTTGTGTTCATGAATTTTCTTGTAACTAACTGGCTGAATTCCTTGCGGAATCGTACATGTTTACCTATGTTTGACAATTGCAAACGAATTATTCCTTTTGTTTGTCTACTTGTCTGTTTGTTTGTGTGTATTCTCTGGTTTTCTGTGACACACCGTTTGCTGCAATGGCGTATGTCCAAAATACTTCTTCAGTTTATAATTTCTTTGGTAATTTACCAATTAGAGTTCCTGGGGCAAGGTAATGCTGCAATTTTGTTATGCCAAAGTGTTTTCCTTTGTTATCGAACTTATCAAAGGTACAGAATATTCTTACTCTATGTCTATAATTATTACGAATTACAAAGAGCCAAAATTTGTGGAGGGAATAAGTGAAATTCTCGATTGATTTCGATACTCGTTATACAAAGGATAAACAGGACTGCTATAATTTGTTATAAAATAATGTTTATAATTCTTATTTAATTTGGAAGTTACACAGCACAAAATATATTTCCATAAGCATGCTTAAAATAAATGTGTACTAATTAGAAGCATAAGATAAAAATTTTGACCTTATCCATATGGATACCTACATTCAACGAAACGACAAGCCTGTTTTATCACAATATTAATAGTACTGTGTACAATATATAGTATGTATTTGTATTCAGATAGTTGTTCAAATATCAGAAGAACATAGAGATCTTTCCCAGAAATTTTTGCTCCCTTTTTAAGGAGAGAAAGAATTACGAAAACATTTTACTCCTTACTATCCATAACAATATTTTTCCAGCAGTTGCATTTCACACTTAATACATTAGTCAAGTAAACACCACAAAATAATGCAGGTAAATCAGTGCTACTCTTGTGAACTCAAAAAC
The DNA here is from genome assembly GCA_003012365.1 of Medauroidea extradentata. Lineage (NCBI taxonomy): Eukaryota > Metazoa > Arthropoda > Insecta > Phasmatodea > Phasmatidae > Medauroidea > Medauroidea extradentata. The sequence goes on from PNEQ01070266.1 coordinate 21,410, forward strand.
TAAAAGAAATAAAATTTGTACGTTTAGTTATGAAAATTTCCACGCTACCATTTGTGTGTATAAATAGTGTGCATAATATATTGTAAAGTCCACAATTTTACGCATGTATGCATAAATATGTTATATCACAAATTATGATGGGGTTTACAATTTTGCCTTCCGGTTTTTGGTGAAAGTTAACAGCTTAAATATTTATCTATTGTATTTTATCCGTATTGTAAACACACACATTACTTATCTGTACCTGGCAGTATATATTCAGTTGTAATTCACAGAACAGAAATGCCAGTACAGTTAAAAAAAACGTGTTACTTATAAAAAAGAGGCCAATAAACAACGAAGAATGGAGTCTTCCATGCAATGTGGTTCTAAGCCACATCTTTAAGTCACTCTGAATTGACAGAGAAATGAGAGAGATAATGAGGAAATTTTCCAGTAATAGTCTTTGGTCTTCGCAACTCACCTTCATTGGTTGTGACATGCAGGTGTAATAGTGTCACGTGCACAAAGTGTACTGTCGTATTTTAGTTGGTGTGCCTTATGAGAACGACCATTTTTCGCCACTGAGGAAATACACGGTAGGAACAACTGAATAAAAATTTTTAAAATTATACTTTTAGCTTACACGAAATACTCAGATAAAATCATAAAATCATAATCCAAAATCGTGCCAACTGGTCTACAGTCAAAACTTAAAAAAAGGCAAAAAAATTTATAAACTTACAAGCAGAAAAAAAAGAAACACTGATTCAATGCAATGTGTGCTTTTTGTACCACATACTATGAAAAAACCTGAGATAAGGCGACGAACTGGGTTTTACTACGACGTATGTCAAAAAATTATCTTAAATAGTTTCTCAAATCTCAGAAAGGTTGACACTTGTTACAGGCACAAAGGATTAGTTTTTATATTGTCCGAAATGTCTTTCCTCATATTTTCATTACTATACATTTTACAATAGTTAGTTCCTCGCGAGACTAATATTTAACAACAAATTACATCTTACACAATACTATCTATAAAGTTTTATTGTTTATGTTACTAGTTGTATTACAAGATTATTCACGAGGAGTTACGGTTACATACGTAATTAATTCCTTATATTATTTGGAGCAAAGCATACAATTTACAAGTACGTCTAAGTATTCTAAATATTTAAAAAATTATGGACAAATAAACTAAATAATTCAGAAAGACCTTCCAAGAGTCTTGGGAATTATCTAGATGATTTATAACATCGCACCTGAAATGTGCCCTTACGGTAAACTACAAGCATTAGGACAAGTGCCGATTTACATTTAACTAGGGACCACACACGTCGGACGTAATTTTTTGATCTCCAAATTATGTAATAGGCTAAACAAGACCTGTGTGTCATGTTTGTATATATATATATATATATATATATATATATATATATATATATATATATATATTACATACACACATGCATATATATGGTTAACTGGCCATATATCAGTATATACCGTAATATAGTGAAAATTCCTCTCAACGGGTTTCACAAATGTGGGAAGAATCTGTACACCGACTTAACTAGGTTACCAACAGCAGGCATGTAAGTATGTTCGGCAATAAGTGAGGAATGTATCACATATAACATTATAATTAAAATGTTTAACATATTTCTGTTACTGAATTTTGAAGTCTTAGTACCACAAAGTGCGAAACGGGTACCATATAAATGCATACGTAGGATGTCCAGAAAAAAACGTATATTAAACACTCTACGCGAATCCTGAGCTAAATTGAAGACGATATTTTAGTGGCAAAATGTTGTACGACATTTTACATGCACAATGTGGCAATATAGCACTGTAGTTAGTCCTGTGAGCTACTCATATATCTTACTTATCTTTCTAATACGTGATCTTTGAAATATTTTTGCAATGAAGATGTATGACAAGATGAGTATTCATGGATATACGCCATTGCTTGCGAATGTTGCCAAGTCGCAAGCAATGGCGTATATCCATGAATACTCATCTTGTCTTACTTATACGGTTCTGAACTGCGTATTATGGGTGCAAGTTAAAATCCCGAGCAGTCCAAACATAATTTTCCGTTTACAACATAAGATACATAAAAGAATACCTGGACGTGAGGGGACTGTCTCCGTGCACTGTTGCCACATTGTATGCAAGTAAAATTTTGCTTTTTATCTCCAATTTAGTCCAGGATTATTCGCGTGGTGTGCCAAATATGCGTTCGTTTCTTGACATAATGTGTATATATATATATATATATATATATATATATATATATATATATATATATATATATATATATATATATATATAACCCTGTGACCATGAACGCTTCCTCCGATGGGTTAGAATTACAAACTAAGCTGATATTTTCATTCGAAATACACAATTATAAGGGAATACTACCGTGATGCACAAAAACACTACAATACAATTAAATACAATTAAAGCAACGCCGCCATTAGCTGCAGTCAACAAACATAAGGTAAACATGCAACTTATGAAAAGAATATAGTCGTGCGGAGCGATACGACACAAAAAACGCAGAAGAAGGTCAATAAAATAAAATAAACAATTATATTTCTATGTGATAACTAGCAGTCCCCCGCGGCTTTGCTCGCGAGTATTATTCGTAACTGATAATATTTACTTTAATTTAAAAACCTCTTTGTACACAAGATTGGTACTTCAGTCATCAAGTGTTAGAATGTCCAAGCGCCTAGTTGAACTAATTATGCAGCAGGTTAAGCAGCTATAGCTGTCCACGCGAAAAGCAGTCTTAAGTTTGTCCCTGCCAATAACAGCGACTTCGCCTGGGCCTTATTTATAGCCCTGCTTATTTGACGTTGTGGGGTAATTACAAACATCTAAGGTAAGAGGTTAATCGAATGAGAAACATCTGTTTACCCTGTCCACAACCATTGATGACGGTGCCCTCAATTATATATTTTCAAAATATTCACTTTAACTTTATTGACATTACAAAGTTTCAGAGGGTAAAGGTTTCGCGGAAACGTATTTGGTACCCCAAACCTGAGATACGTGAGATGATATATCGTCGGTTTACTGCCAAAAGTGACAAAGTCAAAATGATATAAAATTATAAAAATGTTAGGAACAATTGCCCAAGTTTAAAGTCTATTCGTCGTTTCGTACTGTTGTGTCACAGTGTAGTAACATACCACATTTTTGTTAATATCTACAAATTAATACTGTTTTTAAACGAAATAGCATTTTTGAGTTAGTAACTTTTGGCAGTATACCGACGATATGTCAGCTGATATTGTAGAGGAACCTAAGTGGAAAGCGAACTGCAATTTTACCTCTTTAAAAAGACTACATGTAAATTGCACTAATTCGATCTGCCTTGTAGTTTTTGTGTGTCAGAATTGAACGTTCACACGCAGCTTTTAACGGAATTTGAGCCCAAAATCTCCCGGAATTTAGACCTGAGTAACAAACAACTGCGTGACGTAATGTGGAAATAATTCATGAAAATAAAATGTATTAAAATAAAAATAAAATATCTGTGTCCTGGGCTCATAGAGGTTGTACAACACCACGTCTCGATAGGTTACTGTAGAGTGAAACTCCTGTATAGGTTGTTTCTCGCTGCTCGTTCCTGCTTTTCGGATCGTCTGCCTTGATTTTGACCAAATAAGTTTTATTCTCAATAATCACGTTTCTTATAAAGAAAAAAATTCATACATATTTTTTAAAATATTTACGTAAGCATCACTCTGAAGCGAACAACACCTCAATATCGCTACTGGTTAGATAGATATCGTGGGTTGATGGAAAATAAATTTTGTGCTTTTTCACCCTTTTAGGTGTCGAATTTCGAAATATTTTAAATTTACATCTTAGACATTTGTATAAGTATCCAACTGAAGTGTAAATCACATCGCTAGCCCGTTCAGTCGAATCAAAATCGATCATTCACTAAAAAAACACATATCACCCCTGCACAGTATTGAGAAATCGAATTTCGAAAAATCTGAAATACATTTTTCCGATAATTTCTGTAATCATTATCCTGAAACAAAAATTAATTGTATATCTCGACGGGTTCGATAGATATCGAGGATTTACCTAAAACACGTTCAAGGTCTTTTCACCACTTAAGAGAGTAAATATCGAAAAACCTTTTAATCACGTTTTAGAATACTTTATTGGTATCTCGTGAACGTAAAAAACACAACATTAGCCCGCTGGGTTCAAGATATATAGACGATTAATTGAAAACGCTTTTCACCACTTTTCACCCCTTTTCACGTCCTTAGGTGGCGAATTTCGAAAATTCCTAAAATTTTTTTTAGGTTTTTGAGTAAGCATCAATCCTAAATAAAAATCACGTCGCTATATAAAAAACTATGGGATCGATATTTATCGAATGTGAGTCGAAAACTCATATTACCCCATTTTTAACCAGTTTAGGGCCGAATTCGGAAAATATATTTTAAATGGTACTTGGGATACTTACAAAAGCACCAGTTTAAAGCAAAGAGTACTTCGATATCTCGATTTATTCGATAGATATGGAAGTATAATCGAAAACACATTTCACGTATTTTCACCCCTTTAAATAAAGAATTTCGAAACGTCTTTGAGTCCTGTCATAGACATTTGTAAAAGTAACCAATTAAAGATAAAATCACGACGATAGCCAATTGTGTTTAAAAGATATAGACGATTCATTAAAAACACATTTTGCCCCTTTTTACTGTCTGGGGGTCGAATTTCAAAAAAACCTAAAACTGCTTTTTGGGTATATACGTAAGCAATATTTTGAAGTGAATATCAACTCTCTATCCCGAAGGGTTCGACAGATATCGATAGTTGATTGGAAACACATTTAAGGTCTTTTCAGCCCCTTAAATGTTGAACTTCTAAAAATCCCTAAATTGACTAATATGCATTTTTACGAGTTTCCTATTAAAGTAAAAATCACGATGATTGGCCGTTGCGTTCGAACTCTATCGACGTTTCTTCGGAAACACATTTTACCCCTTTTCACCCCCTTAGAGGTCGAATTTCGAAAAATTCCTTCTTAGTGCTCGCCTACGACCTGAAGGGAACCCCCACAAAAAATTTCACGATTCTAGGTCCAGTGGCTTGGGCTGCAGTTTGATATGTCAGTCAGTCAGTCAGTCTATCAGTCAGCTTTAATTTTTGTATATAGAGATGTTTATATTTTTGTTTGTACATGTGCCGTCTTTCGGGATACGATTATCTGTATGTTTACACCGGCACACGAAACTGCAGTTTCGGAAACCTGGGTATCTGAAACTGCTGTTTGAGTGTTGTGTAACCCGCGCGAAAGTGAGGTTTTGGTGCCGAGGGAAACTTGAGTTTGTAATGCAAGTTTCGTGACGAAAGCTAAGTTTCGTGTACGGCGTAAACGCCTTAACTGAGGTTTCCCTCAATTTCGCCCAGAAACAAAGTACCACTGCAGTTGGGTGAAATATATTGTGTTGTTTTGGAAATGTAAAATAAGTGAATTGTTAAAAATTAGTATGACATTAGCTGCAGTATAAATTTAAAAATTTCAGTGTTAAGAAATTTGTAGCGCTTGTGTGTTAAGAAAATAGTAGCAACTGAAATTTCACAAGTGCAAACAGTTTCGCTATATGCTAAAATCGTCCGCTGGAATAGGTAAATGAGTGTGATTTCTCTCACATTTTATCCGTTTCCGTACTGCTTACTGTTTACTTCAATTTTAAAATGTGAATAAGACTTCACTTATTTTAACACCTGCAGTTGTATGCGACACACTTAAAATTAAGTTTCCTCAACTGACATTTAACGTATTGAATAAACACTTCCTTGAACAATCAGCACACAATGTGAGGTTTCGGAAACCGAACTTCCGTGTGTCGGTGTAAACGTACTGTAAATTCCTTTCCGGAATTTTCTGTACGTTATGCGTTTGTTGACTACAGCTAATAGAGTTTTTCTTTTTGGTACGGGGTTTTTCTGCAACACGTCATCATTAGATCGCAGTGGCGTATGTTCAAAAATTCTGTTTAATTTTGGTGAGCTAACTTTATAAAATTTAAATTAACTTAAACTACTCTAAAATAAACACACCCGGAACAGGGAATATGTAAGCGACAGAAAGGTATGCCCTTAGGCATGTGTCTTTCTTTATGCCCTTATACGTTGCAAAACCATTTACAATGATAACCGTAAATATTTATATTTTCATTGGCAGTTACTATCATGGCCTAAGTTTAATTTTACAGTACATAGTGGTTAATGTATTAAATGAATTCAACACTTGCCACTATTTGAACCTTTATGTTTCGTTATAATAAAGCTGAAATTATGCTTTAGTTTTATGGTTACATATTGTCTCAGAGACATTATAGGATTCGTAAGAAATACTGTAAGAAAATTACGACAAAAACGTGAACACATATTCGTCATTCCCGTGAAACATACGTATAGTATCGTTTTGACCAAGTGGTTTTCTCAGAGGTTTACTGAAATAAATTTTTACCAATCATTTCCTTGGGTATGGCGAACTAAACATTTACTTGAGCAAGCAAAATATTTCCTTACTAAGACTGACTACCAAAAGCAATACACCTGATTTTGTTGACCCAACAAATGACGTAGTTTATTTGGCAAATTACTTACACTTGGCAATAAAATATTTGGCTGACACAATTGTAATAATTTTTTGGACGTACACAATAATGACTAATTTGATGCACCAACCAAACCTCAATGTTCGTGCATGCCACGCTTTGTTGTAGTCACACCTTGAGGGTTATTTTAAGAGTTCTGTCACATAAAGCATTGTAGATGTATCTGTATGTGTATTTAATGATGTTCAAGTCAGATATAAACATTCCCGACAACAATTTTCATACTTATAACGAATAATAAAGATGTTAAATTTCTTAGCCGTATATCGAGGATGTGTCTATCACCAACATTTAAGGACACGTTTGGTAGTTTTACAGTTATGAAAATATTTATTTTAAAGCAAGATAATGTTCGTATTGAAGTACCACTACGTAGTTTTGTTGAAAAATATATCATAATTATGCCTGATATTTTTGTAGCAATAAACCTCAACGTTTTACAATTTTTTTTGCACCTAAAGGATCACCAATTGTGTTATGAAAATAAGTCAGAATCAGGAATATTTTTTTTTGCAAACTAACGCTGCATAATTGTGCAAAACGCCTACACAGAATTGTGCATCATATGGGTGACGTAGTCTTAAATGTTTCTAACATTACGTCAATACATTTCTGAGTTTTTAACACCAGTGAGAAATGACAACTTCTTGGCCGTGAATGCTAATGAGAGTCTCAGTGCTCGAGATGGTGAGTTTGATTATTTGTTTCATTCAACTTTTTAAATCGCTCATCTCAAATATCAATGCATAGTTAAACAAATATGTAGTTTTACTGGCCGAACACTACATTTGGGAAATTAAATAAAACCAATCAAGATTAGTTTTTTCATCAAATAAAATATTTATTTTGTAATACGCAAACCAATTAATTGGTTGCGCAGAGCAAATTTTGTTCAATTAAACAAAACCGTTCTCTCAGATTTTATCATTAAGTGAGAGGATCACCGAAAATTTTATGTGTTGCAATACTTTTGATATTTGTGCGAGATATTGTTTGTTTTGTAGACGTACTTTATCGCTGTTTTTACGATAATTAAATTTTTTAAGCGTTAATAGTTTTGTATAACGCCAAGTCAAAGTTCAAATTTGCACAAAAGGGTTTCATGCTAGAAAGGAAAACCAACTGGATTGCCAAAAAGTTATAATTCACACTCAATAATAACGTCAGGTGCTATGTCATGACACAAACAAAAACTGAATTAAACTTTTTTTGTAGTTTTTAAAACATTGCTGAATTTTAAATAAAATATTCTAAGTAGTTTTAAATGTTTCTAAAAATACAAAACGTAATTTAATTACGGTTTTATTCGTGTCTTGACTTAAGTCGGTTCACTGTTCTTTAGTGTGAATTTTTTTACTTCGGCAAGTAGGTTTTTCTTTCTAGTATATAACAGTTTTATGTAAATTTGAACTTTGAAATGTTAACTAAAGAAACTGCGAAAATTTAAAAAATTTCATTTAAGTAAAAAATGTTCCAGTGCAGGTCTACAAACCAAACCATATCTCGTACAAATATAAAAAAAAGTATATCTAGTAAAATAAATTTATCATTGTACAGTGCATGGTACATAATTCAGCATTAAAAGCACCAGTTAAGAACTGTAGGTTTCTCGACGTCAATTTGCAGAAATTATATAAAAAAACAGCAATCTTAGACGAAAGTTCTTGCCAACTTTCTAAGAAAAATTTTTTCTCGGTTAACGTATGTCTGAAGAGCAATCTCTGACGCCGAAATCTCGTACATTTAATTGCAGCGTATGAGATCACGCTTAACAAATGCATCATTCTGGGTAAATGTTTGCTCATAATGTTGGCAAACACAATTATCTAAGATTGTTGTTTTGTAGTTTTTTTCTGTATTGACTTTCAAAAAGTGTATATCTCAATTTAAGAATTCAGCGCATATTTATCTACGAAGACCTCTTAAGGACACCTCCAAGAAGTTCCTTCCTCTATGGCAAGCACGCTGCTTCTTGGATTACCACACCTCGGTGGCGACCTCGCCAACTCCCGACTGTCGCATCTCCATGGCGGACACGGAAGATTGATCTGAAGAGCTGTGTGGGTGCGGAAATAAAAGGGCGCGCTCGCCTGTAGATGCAGACGCGCCGCGAGGGCGTATTTATTAAACCAATCAACACGCGGATTATTAATGGGCCACCGCCGGAGGGATTGCCACTCCCCTGCCCGGAGGGTGGGTGAAGGGAGGGGGAAGGGATTGTGCGAAGCAGCGGCAAGGGAGGTGTTATCACAGTCCGGTAGGCTCGACAATCCTTCTCCCCGCATAATCCCTAATTAATGCTCTAATTACAAACACTGCCTGCCGGGGGGAAGGGTAGTCGCTGGTTTCGGGGGAAAGGGTAGGAATATATCGAGCACTCTTTTTTTTTTCTACGGTTGCCGCGGTTCGCTGTTAGCGGACTGGCTGCGCGCAAGAAGGACTGACGAGGAACTTGTGGTTGAAGCCGACAGCACGATCTCAGGACGATAGGTTTGAATGCCTGACATAAGCACCAAAACGTCACCACCAACTCAACGACGTTTACACAAGTCCATATATGAATTGGCGAAATGAAGAAAGAAAAAAAAATCTCTTTGGCCAACTTTCGACAAAACTGGAAAAACTTTGATGCGAATAAAATATAGGTTGAATTGGAAATCTTACAGACATAAATTTGTTTGTTAGGATTTAAGTAAATGGAACATTACCTAGAAAACATAATGTAGTTTATTTATGCACAGAAAAGTTATATTATATCAAAGTGGAAGGAATTCAATCCCAATGAGTTTTTAATCTCAATTAGTCGAGGACACTCTTGTACTCGATTAAACAATAATTTACAGATATATTTACATTATACAAGTGCTGTTATGATACAAACTCTGTACTCATCACACATTTGCAATGTTATTGTTATACACTTACAACACTGTAAACTACATACACTAAAGTAACACTACTGCAGCGACTCTAGCGGCAAATAGCCAATCGTACCTCGATGTTGCAGTTAAGAAGGCAATTATTTCATTTTTACACATCACTCAACACAAAGTCCTATAGTGGTTAAAGAATTCACGGTCCTTCTCTTTCGTTATCTCAACTGATGAATTTATATATAAAGTAAAACATGGCTAAATCAGTTCATTTTCCGTAAAATGTGGAATATTTTCCTGTTTTTATCTCACACATTGTAACAGGCTGTGTGGATACACAAATGTTTACTTACGTTAATAAATCTGTAATCAGTCAACTGCGTCTCTTTAAATGTTTACCGTAAGGATCCTTCTTGATTTGTTTCTGTAGAAACTTTAACAATGTTGGCATTATAATGTAGAACTATGTTTCTAGTAGCATTGATTTGTTTTGTGATGTTCTCGGAATATTCCGCTGTATCCCTCGCTGCACAGCACTCTACATGAAAAACCACCTAGCAACAACTCAGAATATTAGGGTATATGAGAGAATGCATGGTTTAAAGACTAAGATACGATAAATTAGTGAAGTATAAAACCACTATGTTGACTAGCCACTTATAGTTCATCCATGAATTATTGGTGCTATGTCCACTCTAATTGTGCTCTTACGTCATCAGAATCCATGTATGTATGCTGTTTTACTTTTTCGCTCATAGATACTGGACTGCCTCTCACTCTCATACCAGAAATGGTTTTACTTTCCTTGGGATGGATTACGGACAACAAATTCATCACTGACAAGTATTTTACATTTCTGTGAAATTAGCTGTTAGCATTTATCCGGGGCATCTGCAACGTGACAAGAGCAGCATGGAGCAAACAAACCCGCATTACAAAAGTAAATAATTATTGGTAGAAGATTAAACAGCCAGACCTAGAACACCATTGTAATATACAACAGATTAAGATGAGTCTTTCGTGGTGAAAAATTTCCATCTTCGACGCTTGGGAACAGCGGAGCGATAAGAGCCAAAGTTTCACGCTAGACGGGAGGCATATCGCCTCTATTCACAGCACGTCAAACTGGCGTGCAAGGTTTCCGTTGTAGTATTTTTTCTACGGGCCTGGATGGACTCTAAGTGTTACAGCAGTCCAATTTTTTTAAAGCCATTTTGAGAGGCCTGAAAATCATGTTTCTAACAAGCGTGACGCATTTTTGAAATCTTAGAAGCATAGTTTCAAGTGTGTGTTCTTTTCCCAGATAAACATAATATGAACAAGTTAAGCGATTTCGCGTAGAAAAGAATACGTTTGACTCGCTGCAACACCGTCCATGCGCCAGTCGAGGATTCCTCTTAATGTCTTCATTTCCGAATATATATATATATATATATATATATATAATATATGCATTTTATGTGAATCTCTCTGTTGTAAGACACGATGACTGACTACTTTCCCTGGCGAATTTGGTATCGATTCTTAAATTAAATCACGAAGGTACTGTGACACGAAAATTTGGATCCACATTTAAAACCCGTTAGGAGCTATGTTCCAGCATACGACCCTCCGTTCGTCAACCTTACCAGCATTGCAACCGTACGGCTGCCGTAGTGGCCTCAGTTGGGTCCGACCGCTTGGCTCAGTGGATAGCGCTCCTGGCTGCTGGGTCAAGGGTCCCGGGTTCGATTCCCGGCCGGGGAGGTGACATTTACAGTCACTGCCTCGGGTACAGGACTGGGTGTCTGTGTTCGTCTTGTCTGTCTGCCACACGCCAACGTCCAATTACGTCACTTACACGAAGCAAAAAGTCACTGGGGATTATATGACATAGACTCACTTAAAAGGGGGAATGTTTGGTGCAGTGGCGGGGCGATAACCGTGCCATTGTGTCAAACATAAAAAAAAAATTAAAATTAAAAAAAAATTGGCGTGTTGGATAGAGCACTCTCCTCCCACCAAGGCGATCCGATTTCGGTTCCCGGCGGGGAAGGTCATAAGATTTTTGCATGTATGGGTGATTCGGAATAAAGTGATCACTCAAAAAATGCCCTTGTTAATTTCAATTTTCTGCCTGTTTATATCATTCCGCCGAATGTAAACATAAATATTGCCACGTGCTTGTATTTACATAGGGTCGTGTAATGTTTACAAGTACATTAAACGGCTCCGATTAATTTTATCTACAATATCTACTCATTAAATGCACGGAGACTGGATATAAGAAATAATAAAAAGTAATCGTAGTTTTAAATATCTGCCAGTTAACGCTACATTATTCAAGTTTCTGTCCCACCGACTAATTGATACAACACGCACTATTGCCGTTACGAATCTCGTAAATGCGGGCATAGTTTATTTGGATTTGTAACTCAAAACCACCACTGAAAACACACATGACACACGAATTTCAAGAATTCAAGTTTCGTTCAGTTCTACTGCCACGAACGACAACGCACTTAACAGAAACAATAAATAATGTATTTTCGTAATATGTGCAATAAAACAGTATGTTGTTTTTAGGGTGGCAAACGTAAAACATAATTTACAGAATGCTGATTGTTTCACATCATTTGACAATGCTATTCATAGCAATTTACAATACTTTTGAAACACACGCAAACTATGCATCTTGGCGAAGCGGCGAAAAAATGGCGATAACCTAACTCTGATGCTACTTGTCGGTGGAATTTTGAACTGTCTGAAGCGCGGAGCAAGCTGTAACGAGCAAGATAACCTAAGGTCGGCGATAGAGTTACATTCATCTGGCGCCAATTAAGTCTAATTATACTGTAAGTAGAAATGTCAATAAAATCATAAATATATATTTTGAAGTAAGTTAAATACATAGAGGTCGATTTCATCTTATATTCTTTCACTAATGTTGTATTCAAATAGGAAAATACACATAACTACATGCGATGAATCGCTACCAACCATACAAGCAGTAAAAAACTCTTATTGATGGTGGCGTATTATGCAGTAACGACTAGTGATTTTTTCAAAGGTTAAACTTTTAGTGCTCACTTTATCCCGAATGACCTATAGCAATCGTGCCGGACGATGCCTTTGGTCGGCGAGTTTCCCCCGCCCCTTCTTTCCTGCTCTACACCATAATTTCAACCCTCACCAGCGATAAAGGCTTAGATGTTGAATACTGACCAATATATCTTCACTAACGTTACCTAGCCAACAGCATGTTTAAGATAAGATATACAAAACAGTTCTGGAAATCGCCGATGGAATATCCGTCATCTGTGTCTCTGAAAGAGTTGGAATTGATTATAGTTTAGAAGTGACATGTGCGTGCATTGTTCATATGAAGGACATAGGGCTACAGTGATACAATGATCAATGCAATTTACTTCCCTCTACTGAGTCTTATCATCGGCTGTATCGCTTATGGAAATCATTGTGGACATTGCCCTCGATCAGCGTACGTCCTCTGGGTACGCAGGCTTCCTTGTCCTAGTATTCTATTAACGCTCCATTCTGTCCTCACGTTAACACATCGAATGCTGAATGACTCCAGTATTTTCTAGACGTCCATCAAATATCTATATTACATTCCAGTGAAGCGAATGTAAGTATTATGTGCATCAATGACCAAATCAATAAAAAATTGCAGTACATGCTTTGTTTTAAGTTCGTATTTGATGTTAACATCTCATATAATCGATTGCAGAATAAGTTTTTTTTTTCTGAAGAACTGTCTGGAAGTATAAAGTGTGAGAGTATACCTTCGATGTATTTAATTTGTGTACGAAATATATGTATAATTTCAAAGTGTTATCATTGCTGAGGTCTTATATTGTATATATATATATATATATATATATATATATATATACAGTAATACAAAATAGGTTGTACCCGATGTAGTATCATAGTTCGGCAGTCAAAATATTACAAAAAAAAATTAAAATATGGACAAATTAAATTTTCCATTACCATTATACAATAATTATAAGTACTCATATTGATAACTATAAGTATCATACCTAAGAGGAAACTAAAATATTAATATTTGTTGATAAGTCATAGTAGAAAAACGCTTCATTTCTGCATGAAACCTTTTGATGCTAACCGGCAAGAAACAAATCGTCTACCCCGTGGTATTCTGAAGAAGTGAACAGATTGTTGATCGAATTAATTTTCTTCATACGAATGTCTACGTTAGACATTTAGGTAACTATTTTATTAATATTAACAAGCTGGTAAATGTATTGGCCGCTGTACTGTGTAGGTACGAAAGCAATACTACTTTCAGAGGTTAAACCTAGAATATTTACAATGATATATCTTATCATGATAAACCACATTGTGTGTTTCACAGAATTGGGAAGACTTTGTACACTGAGTTAAGTAGGTTACTAACAGAGAGCAAGTATGTGTATTTTCGGCAATGTGTGCCCACTATATAATATGTAACAGAAAAATTTAAATGTTTAATATATTCTGGTAAATCGAATTGGAAGCCTTAATATCACGAAGTAGGGTAGGCTCACCCTACATAAAAATTTCGTATTAGATTTTTAAAAAAAAATAATTTTATATAATTTATTTTTGTCTCTTAACGCTGTTTCAAAGTTCAGCCCCAAACCTATATAATGGACCCAGGTTTTCCCTTATTTTACTGTTTACCATTGGTTGTGAGGAAATTGCATCCACGTGCCATGGGAAAATGCACAGCTTGTGCATCGTGGCTTGCGAAAAAACGTGACAGTACGCAGTGTGTTGTAAGCGTGGCGAGGCGACGCGAAAGCTGGTTGGCGGCTTACGCTGGGCGCAGTAATTGTCTCTCGTGCAGCACGTACGGCTAACTCTGGTGAGTGAGGAGGGAGGTGGGGTGATTTTGAGGGGTGGTGGGATTTAAACCAGGAGGGGGTTTGTAATCCGGCACCTCGCAGGCACAATGTGCTGCAGCTACGGGTTGGCCGGAGGTGGGAAGGACAAGGGTAGGGGGTATGTGAAGCGCAGATACAACTCCCCATTCACCCCAAGCGAAGGGGTTTGGGTGAGCGCACCCAAACTAACCCACCCCCACCCCCGCGAACGCCAGACAATGAGGGATGAAACAAGCAGGCACCCCTTTCCAGGGGGGAAGGTAATTAGAATACGGCGCAGCAGGTTTCCGTTATACCGAGTTTAACTGGCCGTTTCAACAGCCCCTCCCTCCCCCCTCCTTTCATCATAAACGTTCGCAATAACAATGAACCGCAACGCGAACTGAAGCTCGCCGGGGAAAATTTTATTTCATTCACGGCGATCCTCGACCGCTATTTTGTTTCTCATATACACGCGGAATTTGGCTCTCTCGACCAACCATGGCTTCAGCCATTCTGGAAGGTCTGCCCTGTTTCAAACAATTGCAGACCGTGTTTGTCTTGTCTGAACAGCGGAACATATATTTTGACCAAGCATTTTGGTATTTTGTACCTGAATAACCTCTTGAAACTTTCCCGAAACTGTCTGTAGCTAATGTACTAACTTTTACTACATTAATTATTAAAAGAAGTCAGTTTGGTCAGTCGCATACATTAACACGATAATTATTACAGAGAAGAATGACAAATTTTTTATCCGATGGCAGCTGGTATAAATCAATTTGAAGCAATATTGGCGAATCTAATACACGAATTGTAAATAAGATCTTAATTTGCTGACACTAAATGAGTGTGGAGTGTTTTCGTAGCAGTATTTTTTTCTGTGGGTTTTAAAGCAGGGAACCAATAATTATGGTTGTATAATGTATGGTATAAAGTCAAATGAATTTCTCATATGTATGTATTTTTAAGAATCGGATAGTAGTTTTCTCAGAAATAGCTGTCTAAAAAAACGTTTTTGGCCAATTTGAGTAGCCTCGAGAACATATCAGGTACTGTCTGAATTGTCATTTAATTTAAAACATGAAACACATATTTTAAATTTTAAAGTATATTTTCAATTAATAGGTAACTAGGCCTACATTTGGATCAAATGTTGCCGTTTTGCTTAAAAAATTTAAAATATTAGTTATGTGCTGTAACTCCGTACATTCACCAGGCGATTACTTCTCTGAACACTGAGAACAATAAAATATTTATATTCTTTATTTAGAATTGAATTATTGGTCGTTGTCAAATTTACTTTACTTTTTAGCATCTATATGCATTTGAGTCTTACTCGAACATTTAATAAACATGTTTACTCAGTTGTTGAAAATATATTTCATACACAGTACATAAACTGGTTTTGATTTTTAGTTTCGAATGACTCTGGTGTGCCTATTTTATTTGAACATTATATGGCTTATATTAAAAGAGGCCTAGTGTTTAAATTATTGAGTACTTTCGAATTTGACTGCAATGTCTGGGACGAAATCTAATGAAGGTAAGATGTACTAAATTTTTTTTACTCCATGCTTCGATTTTTTGGACGATCAACCTTAAAGAATATTCGCAGTAACACTAAATAATAATAGTAAACTTTAGTAATTAATTGGGATAACTTGTCCTGATCTGGGAATGCCGTACATGACCAAACATGGTTTGCCTCGTCTTGAAATTTAAATTAAGAGACATTACTAATATTTACAATAACTCGTTCAAAATAATAGAGACAGACACATGTTCAATCGAACAATACAAATAAAAAGATTATTGTTGAGGTAACAGCATTGCTTCTATAACGAAAATCTGATTATATATTATTCTAGTGATTTATTAGACTATTAAACTATACTTTATACATACAAATATATATATATATATATATATATATATATATATATATATATAGGCCTACAGCATATGATCAAATTGCATGTTAATATTTTTTTTGGGGGGGGGGGGGGAAGTCGTTTCACCTAGAAGGACAAATATGTTATGTTCGACAAATGTTCTAAGGTAAGGTAATTGTACTTTACGTATGGTCGAACGTGGGACAAGGACAGGAGCTGGGAGAGGAGTCAGCCATGGTCTTTGTTGAGCAACCATCCCAGCATTCGCCTGGAACGAATTCAGGAAACCACGGAAAACTAAAATCAGGATGGGGATCGAACCTGGGTCCTCTCGAATGCGAGTCCAGCGTCTTGCCGTTGCGCCACCTTGCTCGATGGCAAAGGTCTAAAAACGCACAGTTTAGGCACTATAGTTTCCAATACATGATGTACGGTTCATAATGTGCTCTAGATCATGTAGCTGTGGCATGTCATTACAGCAGTACTGTACATTTTACACTGCTCCACTGTCACTAACCTATAAACTGTACGAATAACTGTGACAACAGCAGTCTGCTCTTATAAATGTGAGGACTGCTTCTTTAAAATATTGAAACAGTTTGACAACATCCTTCATATACATCAAGGAAGACAGAGAAAAAAAAATTACATATTTATAAGGGTTGTAAATAGAGCAAATTGAAACATATTTTATTACGGTACTCGTGTGAAAAAATGCCTCCATGTACTCGAAAATGGCGATGAATATGAACATGTGTAGTAAGCAGCTTGTCATGTTATAACAAAGGTGCAGTGTATTACCTTTTGAAAAAAGGTTTATTCTATAAAGGATAATTACATCTGCTGCTTAAAATGACACGAGCAGTACAGCGCTACAACATGTAATGTCGCACATCGCGGAAGATGACGTGTGTTTCTGAGGGTCTGGAATAAGATAGAGCGTCAAATGGGGTGGTGCGGACGTACCCACACGCAACATTCCAGACGCATGCACTTCGTACTAACTGGTTGTTTCAAGGTCACCTACAACCCCTACGCGATGGAAACGCCATCTTCGTGTGCAAGAGGCGTTTTCGGAAATTGGGTAGATTTAGGGGGAATGTTACACAATTTTATTGTATTTTCAGTTTATGAGCCAAAAACTTATTCAAATTGTATTTTCACAATTTTCTCTTCGACAAAGCACGGGATATATTCTTGATAAACTGTCTGACATAAATAATAATGGAATCTTTCATTAATTTGGCATGCAGAATCATTGCAAGATAATTGTTGAAAGCTAGCCTATAATTCTATTGCATGTTTTTAGTGGCCAGCTTTAGGGAAAGCTAAGATGCGAGGAAATCTTATTTTTTAAATTAATTAAAATACTGGTAATAATTTAAGTAACTATTAACTTTAAATTAAAAGACGTCGATAACAATAAGAGTTTACTAAAGAATATATCGTTAATTTAGTGACAAACTTATTTCGTATATAAAAAAACAGGCCTAATAGTTAAAAGAAAACTAAAAATAATTGTGGAAGTTACATCTACAAAGTTAACGCTTAAATTTGAACACTATTACATTTCAACTTCAAGAAATACAGCTACAAATGTTGTAGAACTAAGTGAAGTGAAAAGCGCTTAACACCTAGGTCTTTAGCGCTGATGAGGGGTGACATGATGTATGGAGCAGCGCCGGAATGAAGGGGCGTGGGAACGGAAGATTCCCGAGGAAGCCCGCCGACCAGGGGCATCGTCCGGCACGGTTCCCATATGCGAATATTCGGGGACCAACCCCACCGAGACAGGAGCCAAGGTCGTCTTGGTGGTAGGCAACAGACATTACACGTGTACCACCGCGGCCCCTTGCAAAACTAATTAAAATTAATTGCGTTTTAACTATGATTTTTTTCTCTTCAGATTTCTAATCATTGTTGTGTCGTTTTGATATAACGTTAAACGTTTTGATGATTAAATTCTTTGGCATATTATATATCAGCAACTGTAATTTAACTTTTTACCATTGTTCTTAGAAAGTCTAGTTATCTATATCTACATCTCTATGTATCATAACTGAAACTTACCTTTAATTATTTGATGTTATTTAATTCTACCTGTCATTATTTCTTATATATATACACAGACGTGTGTATATATATATATATATATATATATATATATATATATATATATATATATACACACACACACACGTGTGTGTATGTGTGTGTGTGATTTTTTTTGGACTTGGCCAATCTCGTTACACCATGGGCAGCACAGTATATATAATCTTCAGTAAACTCACTTTCACTATTAAATTATTAATTAAAAATAGCGGTTTACTATTTCGCATGTTTTTCTTTGTTGAAAAGAACATTTCTTACATGTATTCTGTTATTTGAAGCCCAAGAAGATGTTCCATACTTTCACCTTTATAAAGCGCACAGAAATTCAATAACGGACATTATTTTTAAAAACCGCAATTAACCTGATCTGATAACTCCAGTTTTGTTCTGAAAGTTTTTATCTCTAGGTTTAATTTCCTCCTGCAGGAAGACGTTACTGCCTGTCTTCTTCTTCGAGAAGTTTCTTGGTTGCGTACTCCGGCAGATGTAGGTGTGTCATTTCCCGCACCTGTCTTGTGTTTCATTTCGCAGCGCGTTCATATCGCATCACGAAGCTAGATACAGATAAACACGGAAGATCCGGGACGAAGGAATGCTGTTTTATTTTGTAAACTGTTTTAATTAAAATTTTCTCTCTAAATTTCAATCAGTGAAATTTTCAGTTTCATAAAGTTGCAACATTTTTTACTGGCGAATCTGTTGTTTTCTCAATATCGACTATTAAAATAATAAAAAACCAACAAAAATGTAAAAAGATTGAATTTTTTAGTAAACGTCCCTGTTAAATGTGTACAGATCATACACTTTAACATTTAATTTTAAAATTACCGTTTTAATCAATTTAACAATTTCAGTTATCTTAGACGAAATTTAATAAATGGCGTTCCCCACTTTCCAGTGGAAACTTGCTACTAAACTTTTGTTTGTTCGTTAAATTTAAGTGAATGAGGAATATTGATAAGTTGCACTACAATTTAGAGTATTATTTACAGTAGGCCTTCAGTAATAAATACGCTTGTTGTTCAATTGTTTTGACTATATGAGTTTTGGAATGTTAAGTTTCGCTTTGTTGCTCTCTACAATGTTAAGCTGCTTTTCAAAAACTACATTTTACTTCAAACAGTATGCTTATTACTAAGAAAGCACTGTACGAAAGTAACACATCACTAATATTCAAAAACGAAAAGTTACTTTTATGGCAAATTTAATATGACGACTGTTCACATTGGGTGAGTTGTTAGGGATGCAATTCGACTTGTCAAAGGTTTTTGGGTTCGATTCACGGTGGTAAACACTTTTTTTTTTTTTTTTTTTAATTTTGGAGCACACTTTATGGAACTGATGACATAATGTACACAAAATATGAATTAAATTTATCAAATTATTACGTTATTTTGTTCATTAAGTAAATAATCTCGTTAATTGTTTTTTATTTTTGTGGATATTCTGATTCAATCTGAGAGTTTAGTTCGCTGATGCATTATGTACTTTTCCACTAATTACTGATGGAGTAGTTTAAACAGTTCGAACCTGTAAGAAAATCAATGGGAAACTATGAATATTCACAGTATCCAGTTTAGAGTGTCGTCTGTATCTAGAGACCCGGAAATTTCACCTACTCGTTTGGAAAGATGCTAAATTTGGAACTCTTTTTCGTGAGAGTTTCTTCGGTGATTGGGTGATTAATAGAGCTAGTGATTTTTGTGAAAAGAATTCTGTTACAATCTGTTTCGATGTATATTTGCACATCTGTTTCTCTGCTCATGATCAGTGATTATATGTTTTTAATTTTCGGTGTCTCGTGTTCCTGGCCGCAAATTATAAACGTGTGGTATCGCGGTAACATTGTTCTGGTTGTCGCAGTCAAATGAGCCACACCTATAACCTCTTATATTCTGCTAACAACCATGAACCTGAGTTGCAGATGCACGTAAAGCTTTGAAAACAGTTGTTGCAAAATTCTTTTCACCAAAAATCATCAGAGACATGCAAAATTCGCGTTATTTTCTGACAGCTTACTAGACTCCAAGTGACCTTAGGCTTGTTCGACGTCTCCCGCTGGCCGATATATTCGTGGCTTGCCGCGGAGAATGCTTGCACGGTAGAGAGGACAATCTATGTAAAGACGTAACATACGCCAATGACAGCACATAAGTTCGTGGCAAATTACATTGCATATTATTAGAGGTACGTAAATTTCGCAGATACATTCCATGTCAGGTTGAACGCCAATTATATATACTTCATTGTCATGTATGTGACTTGCTGGTGGTTGTTATGAAACGCGTTTGACTACTGCAAGCCAGTAGTAAATAAGGAAATAATGCGAAGTGCTATCGCTTGCTACCTGCTTGAACGGTTATAAGCCAACAGATAATCGATTTTGGCCAGTGGGTGTATAGGACTGACAAGTCTAGGCTGCTGCCAGTTGAATCCGCGAAATTGACGTATCTCTACAGATTAAACACTGTTATGTACAGGAGAGTGAAGTTTAGTCTGCTACCAAATGATAACGCGAATTGTGTATGTCTCTAGTGATTAAACATGAAACTCGTCCTCCATATTTTTTAACCAGTAGCGTACCTGCATGAAAACACGCACTGACTCTCGCGTTTCATTGCTGGAAAATCAGTGGAGCAGTAGCCAATGAACATTCAGCTGAGGACAGATTGTATACAGGACTCTGGCGTCTAGCCGGCAAGTAGTTGAACCTGCGACATAACCGGGTCTCTATATACAACCAAAGCGTTGTCTCTAAAATGACTGCTACTTATACCGTGCATCGTGCTTGTATGAAGGTCCGTAAAACATCTGGGAAATGCCTTGTTTTGCTTGCCTGGCCCGTCTTGTGTTTTGTTTCGACTACAATTTTAAACTTTTGGCAGGACAATTAAGGGGCCTAACTTATTGGTGGAGATGATGGCTTGTCGCGGGCAAACTTGACTGCTGGTTTTCAACACATGTTCAGCTTACCCTGTACGTGGAGCTGTTACCCTATTTGACCGAGCCGATACGAATCCCGACATTTCAATATTTGATCCCTGTAATTGGTCTGTAGATAGCTACGTTGTGTCGGAAGTATATCAGCCAATCATATATATTGCAATAAACTACAGCGTTTTGAAGCGTATGCTGGCACAAAATATTTTCGTGACATACCATAATCTTCACTTATTCGTATAGGTGTTGTTTGCTGTCTTAAAATATTATTGTTATTTAAGTGAATGCCAGCAATTACCAGCGACTTCACTCCCCTGGTTTTCAATTTAATGAAACTTAGAGGCATGAAAAGTCTAAGTACTCCAAATAAGCATAAGTAATTCGTTAAAAGTTGGTATTTCTATTTTTAATATATTTTCAAAATTATTTTTTCCGGAAAAATAATAAATAAATAAATAAATGTTTTAGTTAAAATATTTTAGTGCCTTCAAACTTCACGTGAGTAATAATGTTGGCACTGAGTAGAAAATTAAATGTGATAAACTACAGTACACAGTTTGTTTGATGTTAAAATATACCGAAAATCCCATCTAAAACCAAAAAATTTATTTGTAGTCCAGTATTACTTCTTCACACCAAGCTTCGTTTTACATCCCTGTCCTCTTTCATATATGAATACTAAGTGTCCCTTTGCGGCTTCGCCTGCTTGTACTATAGAAAAAATGTAACTAACGTTTAATTACGTATTAATTTATGGTGTTACTATATTCTCTGTATATATTTAAAACAATAAATACAAACAACTTTACCCAGTCCACTTCGCTGAGTGTACTTCAACTGCAGAACATCTTTGTTTTTAATTAATATTTATTTCTGTATAAAATAGCTGCCCGGCTGTGGCTTTGTCCGTGTGAAATTATGTCATGTAAACAGTAACTCTGGATAAAATATGTGATGAAGGCATTTAACAGCTAGCGTACTCAATAACAGTGAACTATAAATTGTCTTAGCTCAGTGTAAAGAGCGCTCGCAATATGCTCGTATGGTGTCATAGTAATTCCTATCGCAAAGTTTTGCATGGGATACGAACCCGTAACCCCACCTCTCCCACACCACAAACTTTATACAATGCCTGATTGAATGCTTAAAGGCAGGCCGTGATAGTTCTTTCGTATGTATATGCTGCAGTCCAAATAGGTTTTATTTATGAGTAAGTTGGCAAAAAAACACCTGTTGAATTATTTATCTATGGTCATTCTCTTTTTTCGGGAGACTGTAACATTCTACTGCTTTTCACATCCTTAATTTTTGAATTTCATAAAATCGTGAATTTAATTTGTAAGTATTTACATAAGCTTCATTCTTATCAAAAAATTTATCTCAATATCTCAACGAGAATAAGCGGTACAGAATATTATTTGAAAAACATGTTATTTTTTAAATACCTTCTAGGACGAATTTCGAAAAATCCTGAAATTACTTTTTTGATATTTACGTAATATTTATTTTAAAGCAAAAGCCATTTCAATATTTCCACTGGTTTAGGAGATAAGTGGGATTAATTAAAAACACGTTCTATTTTTCTTAAAAGCTTTTAAGGACGAATTTCGAAAAATTCTATATACTCTTTTTAGAGATTTACTTAAGCATCACTATCTGAAATGGTTTAGAGAAATCACGGATTAATGACTAAACACATTTTACGGCTTTTCGCCCCCTTAATTTTCGAATTTCGAAAAATCTAAAAATTCACAACTATGCATTTGTTTGGGCAATATTTTGAAGATAAAAAATTATGATAGCTTTCCCGGCAAATAAGATATCAGGGATTCCTTGAAAACACATTTCACTACTTTTCACCCCCATAATTTTCGAATTTTGAAAAATCCCTTCTTAGTGGGTGCCTACGGGCCAAGTGGAAGCTTCCCTCAAAATTTCACGGTTCTAGGTCCAGCGGTTTGGGCTGTGCGTTGATGAGTGAGCGTGTGCGTCTTCGCAGGCAGACGCACACCAACTTATCAAAGTTTCGTCGCAGTTGTGTGAATGGTACATGAATTCATTAACGCCTAATATGACGAACGTATATGCAAACATTCATCCCCTATTTTAACCCTCCTAGGTGAAAATTTTTCAAAAATTATTTTCTTTCTGCTCCTCTGCGTTAAAAATTTTACTGAGAATATATCATGGTGTACTTAATATCGTGATAAACTACCTTATGGGCTTTACAATATTGGAAAGGATCTGTACACCAAGTTAACTCAACAGATAGCAGGCATGTATAGTTTCAGCCATAACTGACCAATGTATCGGATCTAAGATCAGAATGTAATTGTTTATTATGTTTCTGTTCCTAAAGTCCAAACATTTGTATCATGAATTAGTGTTGGTTGATATTTTGTGAAATTGTTGTGCAAAATTGTTTTTCTAGACCCACTAGTTTAGTTGTGCATTGTCTGCCAGACAGTCAGGCAACGACAGTAGAACATTACTGTCAATTTTTTTTCACGGTCTTAGATAGAAAGTTTCTTATAAAATTTATCTTTCTTTATGTCTATTTCGTTTATACAACTGAATGTTCATCGTAAAATTTTAAATAGTTTTTAACAATAATTCACTACACATTCTGATGCATATGTAACGATACATTATAGGAGGTTCAGGATAAAGTGAGCACTCAGAAAAGCCCTATTTTCAGCCAATTCTTATTTTTCCGCACGTAACGGTTAGCGACCGAAAATTTCTAACGTCTATTGACACGTCGGTTAATGTTTGCGCACGCAAGATAAACATAGGAGTCGGCTGGAATCCACACAGTTTGTTAAAATAAAGTTTATTAATTATATAATACACAAAATATATCGATTTGAATAGATTTTAAATCGACGGATATAAGGTTCTCAGTTTTAACAATGAGTGGCAACTTTGCCGTTGTATGCTTGATGCTGGTATATTATATGGGTTTTAAATAAAAAAGTTTTTATTTCCTGTGATTACATCAACCCGGCTTCCCTATAATGTCTCTGTTCATCACATATACCAAATGGAATTGTATTTTATATAGGATGACAGCTAAAATTCGATTCCTATCTCTAACTCACGTTCAGCAGAATTTTTGTTTAAAATGTTGTAACGTCCACATTTTTTTTATTTATCTTCGTAACTTCCTGTCAATAACTTTACGATTCTACAAAACCAAATTGTTATCTATAATGACTCCTAGCACCTCAGTTTTTCAATGAAGACTAGTCCATTTGGAACATACAGTTCTTAACATTCCCATACGTATATATATATACTAGCAGTCCCCCGCGGCTTTGCTCGCGAGTATTATTCGTAACTGATAATATTTGCTTTAATTTAAAAACCTCTTTGTACACAATATTGGTACTTCAGCCATCAAGTGTTAGAATGTCCAAGCGGCTAGTTGAACTAATTCTGCAGCAGGATAAGTAGCTATAGCTGTCCACGCGAAAAGCAGTCTTAAGTTTGTCCCTGCCACTAACAGCGACTTCGCCTGGCCCTTATATATAGCCCTGCCTATTTGACGTTGTGGGGTAATTACAGACACCTAAGGTAAGAGGTTAATCGAATGAGAAACATTTGTTTACCCTGTGCACAACCATTGGTGACGGTGCCCTCAATTATATATTTTCAAAATATTCACTTTAACTTTATTGACATTACAAAGTTTCAGAGGGTAAAGGTTTCGCGGAAACGTATTTGGTGTCCCAAACCTGAGATACGTGAGATGATATATCGTCGGTTTACTGCCAAAAGTGACAAAGTCAAAATGATATAAAATTATAAAAATGCTGGGAACAATTGCCCAAGTTTAAAGTCTATTCGTCGTTTCGTACTGTTGTGTCACAGTATAGTAACATACCACATTTTTGTTAATATCTACAATTTATTACTGTTTTTAAACGAAATAGCATTTTTGAGTTGGTAACTTTTGGCAGTATACCGACGATATGTCAGCTGATATTGTAGAGGAACCTAAGTGGAAAGCGAACTGCAATTTTACCTCTTTAAAAAGACTACATGTAAATTGCACTAATTCGATCTGCCTTGTAGTTTTTGTGTGTCAGAATTGAACGTTCGCACGCAGCTTTAACGGAATTCGAACCCAGAACCTCCCTGAATTTAGACCTGAGTGACAAACAACTGCTTCACGTAACGTCGAAATAATTCATGAAAATACAATTTATTGAAAAAAAAATAAAATAAAATATCTGTTTACTGGGCTCATAGAGGTTGTACAACACCACGTCTAGATAGATTACTGTAGTGAAACTCCTGTATAGGTTGTTTCTCGCTGCTCGTTCCTGCTTTTCGGATCGTCTGCCTTGATTATTGACCAACTTAGTTTTATTCTTAATAATCACGTTTCTTATAAAGAAAAAAAATTACATACATATTTTTTTAAATATTTAC
>PNEQ01070268.1:0-27722 GCA_003012365.1 Medauroidea extradentata
GACTGGTATCATCAGCAAACAATGTTGTTCCTCCTGTCCCTAGGTTCTTTGGGAGGTCATTAATGTAGATAATAAACAGCAGTGGCCCCAATATGCTTCCCTGAGGAACACCAGTCTTTATACTTTCCCACCTTGAAGTTACTTTCATGCCATCAGCACTTACTATTTCTACTATTTGAGATCTGTTATATAAATAAGAATTAAGTAAATTATGTGCTATACCTGTAATGCCCAGTTTATTTAGCTTATGTAACAAAATTTCATGGTCAACAAGGTCAAAGGCCTTGGCCAAATCACAGAATATCCCATATGTACATTAATTTTTATCCAGTGCGTCTATTACTTGTTTAGTTAAGTGATGGACTGTTGTTATTGTGGATTTATTTTTTTGGAAGCCACTCTGTTCGTTGCAAATTATGTTATTACTGACTAGGTATTGAGATAATCTGTTATATAGTGCCCGTTCATGTATTTTTGAAAAAATTGGCAGGATACTAATTGGTCTATAGTTTTCTATTATAGTTTTATCTCCTTAATGCCCGTGGCATATAGAATATTGATGAGAATTTACTGTCTAATGTTCTTATTTGGCTAGACCACGTTAAATTTTTGTCTGTATGTAAACCCAAGAACTTTACAACATCTATTTCTTAAATTTTTTTATTATTATAATTTTGTAGAATTTGAATATTATCTCCTCCTCGTTTAGAAAATTGTATATATTGGGTTTTATCAACGTTCAATACTAGCCTGTTCAACTTGAACCAATTTTCTATTGATAATAATGATTGTATAGTTGTGAGTCTAAGGCCGTGTCTCAATTCACCCAAAGAGTGCTCTTTCGTGCTCTCTCTCCCGCAAATACGTCACAACTACGTCAGAGAGAGCACTCTCTGCCTGTCTCAATTGGTCGCCGAGAGTACGAAAGAGTGAGAGCACGAAGTTGTATACTCGCTTTCGCTCTCTCGTACTCTCTGGCGTATGCCATCTTGATTTTAACTATGGTTTGAGGTTACTGAAGAAACATGCGACATATATTGCACATATGTCATTATTTATGTATAAATAATTATTTCCAATGAACAGTTACCTATCGCGAGTAATTCGGTGAACATTTTCGGCTGTAATATGCCTTTAAATTGACAAAATAAAAAATTTTGGCGACGCCTATTAACAGCTATTCCCGCTTGAAATGCAGCGCCGGCAAGTTAAAAAAAAATATTAATTGAATAGTTAACATGTGTATATAATATGTCTATTACTTGTATTAATACAATTTACGCACTTGTAACCTTTGCATCGTTTGTTTACAAATACGAGAGAGCGTCGTCCCAATTGTAGAGAGTGTGAACACCAGAGAGCAAACAAGAGCTCTCTCTTGTTGTGCAAAAGAGCACGGTCTCAACAGAGTACTCTTTGAATTGAGACACGGCCTTAGATTATCTATAGTGGATCCGGAGGTTACGTGACTGGTGTCATTTGAAAATAATGTTATTTTTCTAATCAATATAAGAAACGAAAGTCAATAATTAGATCCAATATCCATTAACAGAAAACACTATTAAACTCTAGAAACATCCAGAACATCACAAACACTTAATGTGCCGAATTCCTGACACAGGATCCAAAAAAACTTAACCATGCAAGGCGGTGGCTACTGAAAGTTCACAATTAAAAACTTAAGAAATATGACGGTTGACTTAAGAATAGATGTATTAGTACTGGTATTAATTTGAGTGACCTAGTTTTGAAATCCACGAAAGTTATTTTAACTTGTGTGGCATGGTATTTGTGAGTAACTGTTGTGGTGTTAACGTTTCAGCCAATTAAAATATCAGAAAATTATGAGGATTTCAATGGTACACTCGGATTTGCTCACTCACCCCCGCACTGCGAGTTAGATAACACAGTGTTCAGAATTTGCGCACGTCGTGATCAGTGACATCGCAATGCGCGACGAAACAACCAATGTTATCTGATTTTACGAGGCTGCTCTGCTTTTTGGTGGTGGTGTTTGTTTGATTTAGTGTGGTAATTAATATTCTGTGTATTTTGCTGGTGATTGGTCGGATATTCGCGAATGTATACTGCTCAGTTAACCTTCAGGGTGCGTTCCGAAATCCGAAGGGTCGCTGACGATACTGGTTGTGCTGCTGTGGTCACTGGCATGTGTGCATGCAAACTGTCGCTCAGGAACGTGTGGCGTCAGGTACACATCACAAGGACGTAAGTACAGCGTCCAACAATGCTTACCTGCTATGTTTCCATTTATTACCATTTATTCATACTGTACATAACACACACTTTAATATCCTTTGTTCAAACTAATACATTCGTCGACCATCGTCCTGTTCGTCTATGTCCCATCATGCCTATTCTCCACTCATACCAACCTTGATCCATCACATATACCACACTCTTTCTCATCCATTGTTTTTAATGTTCTTATTTTTTTTAACTTCACTGACAGAATAAAACTTACTGTAGAACTTTCTTCAGATTATTATAATCACCCTATGTCTTACATTTTCTCATTTTACTCTACTATTGTTCACATAAACCTTTTAACAATCTCCTTCTCTTATCATATGCTGAAATTTTTAATTACAGTTTAAACCTTTCAACTCTTGTTCACAACTATAGTACATGATTTCTCCTTTAAACACAGTTTACACATTTTCAGCCCTGGTTCACAATTCTTATACATTTAGAACAGTTTAAACCTTTTCTGCCCTGGTTCACAAATCTAGTATGTTCCTGAGTTTAAACCTTCTACCTGCCCTACTACGTGGAGTTTTCATCTCTTGGGTATCTAATGAGTCCTTGGCTTCTATCGCCCCAAAACCCTTAAATTCTTCTTCCCCCTCACTTATACTGCACTCCTCTGTTCCATTTATTTTTCCCTCTGTGCCGACATGCTCATCTCTATCTAAGTTTTCACTCATGTTATACGTTACCTCCTCCCCACTGAAACCTATCGCAACCTTCTGCTTCCAGGTTTTCTACCTTGTGTACACTGACTAGTCTCCACCCTAACACTATCTTCGTGATCCTGCATCCCTTTTGCCCCTATGTGGTTTGGTTTTTATCCTGAATCATGAGCATTTACAATTTGATTCCTATGTCTCTTCAATAGTCTGTTATCCTCAGTCTTTACCCAGAACATGACATTGCCTATTTTTTCTGTGATTGTCGCCGGTAACCAAGTTATTTGCCTAGCTGAATAATACTTGACATGTACTTGCTTCCCAACATCCAGTTCATTATTCCTATAACCTTGTTTTTTGACCAGTACATACTGACTTTCTCTCATCTCCACCGGCAATGTTGAAAGTAAATCAAATCGTGTTCTCAATTTTCTTCCTAGCAATAATTCAGCTGGTGATGAACCAGTCGTGACATGTGGTGTAACCCTATACATGAACAAAAATGACTGTAATGCTCCTGTTACACTCCTACCATTTAATATTTGTTTTTCTAAGCTAGCTTTGAACGTCTTTACACTATTTTCTGCAGCATCATTTGATTGCGGCATATACACAGCCGTTGTCACATGCTTTACCCCATTGTTCTTTATGAATGCCTGGAATTCTGAAGACATGAAACTTGGCCCATTATCCGTCACAAGTAATATCGGTAATCCCCACGTGCAGAAATACTGTTTGAACGCCACTATTGTACTTGAAGATGTAATTTTACACATTTCAAAAACATCAATCCATTTTGAATACGCATCTAGCACTACTAAAAAAATTTTTCCATTTACTGGACCACAAAAATCGGCATGTATTCTCCTATTAGGCCCAGCAGGCCAAGACCATGGGCTCAACGGTGCTTTTGGGGGATCTGCCAGATTCTGCCTACATGCATTGCAGTCTCACACTGTTTTCTCAATATCTTGGTCTAGCGATGGCCACCAAAAATAGGACCTTGCCAAACTTTTCGTTTTGACCATCCCCATATGGCTGGTATGTAAATCAGCCAATAAAAGGCCACGGAGTTTACTAGGAATTACTAACCTATGTCCCCACAGCAGACACTTTTTATCCACTGATAGTTCATGCCTTTTTGCATGGTAAGTTTTGAAAATTTCCGGCAGTTTACTATCTGGCCAACCATTTAAGACAAAGTACATCACTTTTTTAATGACCATATCGGTCTTTGATTCATTCGCCACCTCATCAATGGTTACTGCTGGCACTTCTCTTTCAATTAACCAAATATATGAAGAATCGTCATCCTCTACTGGGCTTTGTGCTTTTTGTAGAGGCAAACTAGATAACCCATCTGCCCTATTTGCTTTTGAAGGTACTAATTTTATTGTAAATGAAAAACCTGACAGAAATACAGCCCAGCGTTGTAACCTACTTGCTGCCATAACCAGAATTCTTTTTTTTTGGTCCAAAAATGGACACCAGTGGTTTGTTGTCTGTCACTAACACAAAATGTCTGCCATACAAATATTGGTAATACTTCTTAACCCCAAATATGATAGAAAGTGCCTCTTTTTCCACTTGGGAATAATTTGCTTCTGCTTTGGTCAATGACCTGGATGCATATGACCTCATTATCAACCTGGCTAATTTGTGCCCCTAGACCATAATTACTTGCATCGCATGTCAAAATAATTTCAATGTCTGGGTTATACTGTGCCAATACCTCTTGTGACGTCAATATTGCCTTAATGTCAGTAAAGGCTCTGTCACATGCCTGTGACCAAACCCATTTTACATCCTTCCTTAGAAGGTCATGTAGTGGTCGCAACTTTTCTGAATTTTTTTGGAACAAATTTTGAATAATAATTCACTGAACCTAGGCAGGCCTGTAATTGTTCAACATTCTCAGGTTTCGGAGCCCTCTGTATTGCTTCCACTTTCCCCGGATCCATGCGAAAACCCCCGTAATCCACAATATAACCCAAAAATTTGACCTCAGGTTTTAAAAATTCACACTTTTGCCACTGCACAGTGAGGCCACATTCTCTCAATCTTTCCAAAACCAACTTGTTCTTTCTAACACTACCTCTGTACTCTCTCCACTGAATATCATCTATGAAAACAACTGTTCCCTGCAACCCTTGTAAAAGTTTCTCCATTTATTTGTGGAACCACCCAGGTCCAGATGCTACACCATATAACAGCCTTTGATATTTATACAGCCCCTTATGAGTCGAAATAGTCAGCAATTTTTTACTAGCATCACTAAGTTTTATTTGATTATAAGGTCTGGTCAGATACAATTCCACAAATTTTTTTGCACCATTTAATGTGCTTAGCAGATCCTCTACCTTTGGCACCGGATATCTATCCACTTTTAAACACTTATTTACAGTAATCTTAAAATTCCCAGCAATTCTTATGGTTTTACCATCTTTTACAATTGGAACAATTGCTGTTCCCCACTCTGAATGATCTACTTGTTTCAACACCCCCATAGCCACTAAGCGCTCAATTTCTTTATCTACTTTATCCTTCATAGTAAAGGGTACAGAATATGGTGGATGGTATACTGGCTTAGCATCCTCCTTCAGCTCTTGCTCAAGTGCACCCTTATTGTACAACCCTTACTTATCTGTAAATACTTCAGGATAGCTAGCAATTAAACTATAAATTACAGTTTTTTCAGAGTTCATATAGTGTATTTTCAGTCCAAGTTCTGCAATCCACACTCTACCAAACAAGGGTTTAGCTCCTCCATTCTTTATGACATGCAGCTTCAACTCCTTCTCCTTGCCTCTTACCTTTACCATTACACTAATTACACCAACACATTCCATAGGGTCACCAGTAAAACTCCTAAAGGTTTTTTCGTGCTGTACCAATATTTTATCCTTAAGCCTATCAAAATACATTTTCTCACTTATTGCTGAAACATTTGACCCACTATCTAATTCGAATCTCATCACTCTCCCTTCAATGTCTACATCAATTTCAAAGTCACTTGCACCAACCTTTGTGTCCTCACTGTCCTGTACATTGAATAAGTATTCAAAGTCACTTTGCCTACCTCCATCTCTTCTTACTTGGTCTTCTTCTCTGACGTCTTTTCTGAACTTCATAGCTTTCCCGTTGTTTCCCGCAGCTCGCTGTGGTCCTGTACTTGAATGTTTCTGGTAGGTGTTCCACTGATCTTCAGACAGGTTATGTATTCCGTCGTTTGTCTTGCCTTCCGACCTTCTACACACCGCTTGTACACTGTTTTGCTCTGCGATTTGGTTTGCCGCACACAAAACAGGCCACATTCGTTGTATCTGAGGTTAACTCTGCTCCCATTTTCACCCGTGCTGCTGGTCGCACGTTATTCTGGGAACGTGTATAATTGAAGTTGAACTCTTCACTCGCTAGTTTCTCTCTATTCATCTCCGCCACTTCCCTTACCGAGGTTTCAATTGCTGTCGCTTATTCGATTGCCTTCTGATAGGTTAACTTCGGTTTACTCAACAGCCGTTTTTGAAGTCCTGTGTCGCGAACTCCGCACACCAACTGATCTCTAATACTTTCTTCTAAATTGGAAAATTTACAGTTCAATGATAATCTTTTAAAATTTGCAACATAACTTGCAATTGACTCGCCCGGCAACTGTCTCCTTTCTTTAAATTTGAACCTCTCTGTTACTTCTGATATTTTCGGTTTCAAATGGTTCAGCAGCATCTGTATAATGTCCTGTAATGACATCGCTGGGTTTTTTTGGGTGTACACAAGTCCCGCAATAACGTATAAGCATCGTTGTCCAACAGCGTGAGAAGTAACGGTACTTGCTTCCCTTCCACAATGTCATGAGCAATGAAATATTGGTTGAGTCTTTCACACTATATCTCCCAGTCATCGTCCGTTAACTTAAACGGGGGGAAATTTCCTGATGATATCGCCATGTTACTGTTTCCGAGACACTTTCAACGTAATACTTTCGTACGTATCTTGCTGCTCAACACATCACGCGTAAGTACTTACTCTACTCGTCGCCACACTGCTATGTTTCCATTTATTGCCATTTATTCATACTGTACATAACACACACTTTAATATCCTTTGTTCAAACTAACACATTCGCCGACCATCGTCCTGTTCGTCTATGTCCCATCATGCCTATTCTCCGCAACTTCACGTCCATCCTCCACTCATACCAACCTTGATCCATCACATATACCACATTATTATTACACTGTCATACATTCATCATGTTAAAATTATGTTACTAAACAAAGTTATTGTATATTTCACTCAGAAATTAATATTATGTTGTCTGGATGATAAGAACATGTGGGGTAGAGCCATATGGTGTACACTGCACCTGTCCTGGGCCTTTCCGAAGCGAGTGAGTGAAACCCTGTAACATCTGTGTATCCACCCAAGTGATAACCGGGCCTTATGGCATTCGTATTCATAAATGCGCAACATAGAGGGAGGTAGAGTGGTTAATCAATAACAAACTTTGACCTAACCAGGCTCGACGGTAACAGCACTGCCTTTAAATGCAGCAGACGTTTTTTTTTTTTTTTTTTTTTTTTAAGTTGAATGAGACATTAACTAAAGACTTTACAATTTTATTTGTATGTAGTACATACCAGTATATGCTTCCAATGTTATGTCTTATGAAATGTGCGTATATTATTTTTGTAGTTATAGCCAATTGGAACAGAAGTTTCCCGGCGTTTTATAGTTCCCAAGAATTATGTTTCTACAAGCATGTATCATTTTTAAGATTAAATAATAATTGTATGAGTTCTTTTCATAAATAAACATATTGGGGCAACTAAACATATATGTTAGGCTTGTCAAATATTTATGCAATAGTTACCTTGTGTGATTGTTTCCTAGGTCAGGTTCATGGTCCCCGCGTAGCATAAACCGAGAATCCCACAGCTCAAAATCTGTGTCGTCCGACACATCAAGCCTTCCCCCAGTACTGTTCTCCAGCACGGGCTGTAAATATAAAAGCCAAAATCAAATTAATAACTTGCATAGCTGAGGGATATGAATATATTTATGCATACTAAAAGTAATTGTTTGCAATTAAAGAGAAACTCTGTTACCAAAATTATGTACTAACTGAAAAATGCCATGTTGTTATCCAGGGGAACTGCTTATATACATGTATAAACATACATCGCGCAGAACTTCTGTGTTTATTATCAAACAGGAAAACTTCTGAAGTGGGAAGAATTTTTAACTGCATATTGGTTCAGAGATTAGACAAACTCATGAATGAAGCATGGTGTGTAGGAGCGCAACAATAGGGGGCAAGGGTATTTTGCCCTCCCCATCTAAATCCTTAAAGTAGGGGCAAATGGAGGCAAAAATAATTACACAAATACTGCAAATATCCTGTAGCATATAGTTCACACAATTCTAAGATAAACGTAGTATGGTGTACATTTACAAGAGCGAACACATGTTTTCCCATCCTCATAAATACACACAAGTGTTTTCCACCTCCATCCCCTCTCCCTTGTTTTCCTCTTCCAGGAAAGGACTGATATAGCCGTTCCAACTCGACCCACCCTGAAATCCCATCAGTCACGCACATTACTTCTGGATTTTCTTTACATCCACGTCTGGACAAATCAGTTTCCACCAAAACTAAGAGCATGCCAGACGAAACATGTTCCCATCGCAGAAAAAGGAGGTCCGGGGAAAATGGCTGCAGTTGGGAGGAACACACTTCTAGCTGCAAGCAAAAGTTACAAAAGACGTTTACCACGATTACAGACATTTTCAGTTCGCTTCCTGTTTTTGCAAAGAAGCCAAAAATTGAATCAGGAGATAAACATCAAGGTAATTTAAACAAAACATGTGAATCTATTATTCATTGTGTATTAATACTTAAAATGATACAAAAAGTAATTTTATTACAATCATTCATTGTTTATCATAATTTCTTTTACACCTAAACCGATACCATGTCGTGATTTATTTCAGTAGCAGAAAACGGTGGCGGCAGTACAACGTTATGTGAATGTGGACTTACCGACGAAGCTTCCAGTACCCGCCATGGAAAAGAATATACAGAAGAAAACAAAGGTAAATAATGCAATATTCATTTAATTTTTTTATTCACTTGTTAGAAAATAGCTTATTTCACGTTGATATAGGCAGAAATAAATATGTCAGTTGAAGGTTCCGCCTGATCGCACCTGATTTGCGCTCACGTGACAGAGAAACAGGGAAGATATGAAAGTCATACCAGACGCCTGTAAGCGAGACCTGCAGTTCAGGTGCTAGTCCTTCCTCGATAATGTTTCTCTACGGGACTTTCAGCAATGACCCTACTTTTTGTGAGTAATAATGGCGATAAAGTTCCAATGCATGTCTCAAGACAAGTCAAATGCAAACCTTGGTAGTATTTTTCACGAGCGAGTAGTATGAATGCACCGCATTTAGCAATATTAAGGGATTTTAAAAAAATTACTGTTTGGTTGATGGAAAGTTTTGAAACTTCCGTCACACATTGCCTGAAGTAAATTTTTTTTTTTTTTTTTCGTAGGTGAAAATGTTGCAGGCGTGTTTTGTAGATATGTAAATAACAGTTAATAGTCAATACTCTGCAATATTTTTCGATGATAGCCAGGCACACCCCCTTATGTGTTAGTATGTAAAGTAAAAAGTATTTCTAATTTGTTAACCACTTTAACAAATAATAAATGTTAACACGTCTCTTTAAGACGTACCAAGGTATACCTACATTCAATCGTCTTATGTTGTAATTGCAATATAAAAGATGTTATGCATGTATCAAATCAAACATCACGTGTACTCATTGAAAACTTTTTGCATTTTTATAGAAGCATTACTCTAAATTTTACGATCTATGCAGGCGGCACCCTTTATGAAAAAAAACTATATATAATAGAGTTCAAAGTCGTCTGTGCATGTTTCGCTTACTTTGGTTCTGCTACGTTTATTTAAAAAAATTAAAACATTATATTGGATCAATAAAATGTGCAGTATTGCAAGAGTTTTTAGTACATGTATTGTGTGCGTTCATATGAAACTACTGCTGTCATTGAATCTTATCCAGTCATGTTACAGCTCCTAGGAGAAATCGCAGACAGAAGAGAAGAATCTTCCACTGAAGTTTGGGGGTTGCTAACCCAGTTTTCCAAAGCAGAAACATATTTCATGCTCCTGGTATGTTTGTCGGTTTTGGCAACACAGAAAAACCGAGTGCTGTTTTGCAATACAAAAGACAAACTGTATGTGGTGCAAAATAAGCTGTGCTTGCAGCATTGCAATTTCTGAAAGCAAAACGTTCTGAATACAAATTCAACGAACTTTGAACCAGTACGGAGTCAAAAATGAATGACTTGAACCTTATGCCTCCTGCACTTCCACGATACAAACATGTACCAAAACGTAACCAGCATACTTCAAGTCTTACAGAAGCCCATCAGTTTGTAACAGTAAAGGAAATGTATCGAAAAATATACTACAAAACTCTGGACTGCGTGATTGGAGAAATTGAAAACAGGTTATAACAACCAGGGTTTGAGAATTACTGCATTCTTGAAACTGCACTCATTCAGTGTCCTGCTGAATGGAGAGAAGAAGTTGCAGCTCTGAGTGAACATAATTTTGACATTACCAAATTAAGTCGCCGGCGGGAAATGTTACGTGAAATGATCTTTGAAAGAACTGTGCAATGGGAGTGCATGACTGGATTTATTTACTTGGACATACTCCATTGCGAAATTAATGACTGTCAAAAGAAAACTAAAAATAATACAAGAAAACATAAATAAGCAGAGAATGCTTTAGTCATCAGGATGCATACACAACATGAAATTCCAAAACTGGAATCTGGTCAGATAAAACAAGGAACAACAGAAAATGAAAGAAATAACAATCATATAAAAATAGCTAAGTTGACATGCGACACAACGATGAGACGAGACAAAAACACAAATAGAAATACAACAACACAACGATGAGACTAAACAAAACACAAATATGTCGGACACAAACAGAAAAAACAACAAACGACATATTTGTGTTTTATTTAGTCTCATCGTTGTGTTGTTTGTTGTATTTATATTTGTGTTTTTGTTTCGTCTCATAGTTGTGTCGCATGTTAACTTAGCTATTTTTATATTCTTGTTATTTCTTTCATTTTCTGTTGTTCCTTGTTTTATCTGACCAAGATTCCAGTTTTGGAATTTCATGTTGTGTATGTATCCTGATGACTAAACCATTCTCTGTTATTTATGTTTTCTTGTATTATTTTTAGTTTTCTTTTGACAGTCATTTATTTCGCAATCGAGTATGTCCAAGTAAATAAATCCAGTCATGTTACGTGAACTTTACATCCAGGTATCAGTACTGTGGCAGCCATAGCGTCGAAGTTTGAAGACATACAGCACGAAACACGTTGTTTGTTCGCAGATACTCAAGAATTACTTCGATTGCTCCTCGTTATTCCTGCCACATCTGCTACTGCTGAACGATCATTTTCAATGCTTCGGGGACTAAATAATTATTTGCGAACCACAATGTCTCAAGAACGACTAAATCATTTGTGTTTGTTAAATTGCTATCAGGAAATGGTGGATGCAACTGACATCAAGGATCGTATGTCAGAGTTTGTAAACATATATAATTGTCGCGTGCTACTGTTTGGCAAAGTTTAGTTTTACATTGCTATAAATGTTGTATTTTAGTTTTCAATTTTCCATTTTGTTATTTGATGAGTAGGCCTATATTAGAATTTAAATATTAGAATACTTTACATACTTTTAATATTGCTCAACACTTATAACAGTAAGTGATATGTTAATATAATTATATTTTTGTAAATAATGTGTACAGTTTAAATAAAATAGGTAGTGCCTACCTTTTAATTTATTGATGTTCATATTTAATTTTAGAAGATTACATTAAAAAGTTTTTGTCATAGTTACAAGTTTTATACAATTATGGTAAAATATATGAACTCCACATTATTCGTTCACTATTTATTTTATAACTGTTAATGCCAAAATCTAAAATTTCGCTTGCAAACTAGTGTCTAACTCATTCAGGAATGAGAACTAAATGTAGTAAAATTAATTTAAATTTGCATAAAAACATTGTTGAAGACTAGCTATGTTGAGTTATTTGTGAGTCACGTAACCTGCTTGTTTCGTTCAATTCTTTACTTTTTGTTGTATTTTCTTTTACATACACACAGCCACGTGTGTAATACACATGTGTCTGAGACTTACATTCTGGAGGCTTTCTTTTTAATTCTAAAGATTTTTTCGGTACTTGTAAATAAATCTGTTACAACGTGTAGGCGTTGAAAGTAAATATAATCTACAGATAATTAATTTTCTGTTAGTTTTGAGTTACCCATGTTCTTATTTTATTGTTGCTTAAATCTCTTAACATTCATTGTTTACTAAAAATAACATATTAAAAATATACGTATTTCGACAAGCTGTATAATCCAGTTTTAGTTAAGAAAAAATGCTTAAAAAAGACTTTCTACGCCTGATAGTTGCATATATGTTTATTGCGATACTGAAGCAAGTAATGCATGTTTTATGGTTGAAGGTATACGGGGTATATCAACACTTTCAATAATATTTACATGCTTAGAAATGTATATTATTGAAAATTTGAACTGGAAATAATTATTGCAAAGATCGATGATTGAATATTTGGCATAACTTTCGTTTTTATCTCTGAGTTGCAGTTTAGATTGTTCACATACATAATCTGTGTTCGAATGTGATAATGCATCACCGATTGGTACATCTGCTCATTGTATTCATTCAAGCAGTTTTTTGTCTGGTCAATTAGTGGAAATTACTAACACTCATAACTTTTAGTTTGTTTGATATTATCAATTTATATTAGAAAACAATTTTATTACAGTTTCCTTATTGAACGGTGAACGATTAAGGAGTAAGGATTAAAGATGAACGATGGACGTTGAAGCATTGCAGCACTGAATGACAAATGTTAAGGATTTTTTATTTACAGTACATGGTTAACGCAAAGCAAGTTTAAAAAAATAGAGGAAGAAGGCTACTGATTGAAAAGTATAAACTTTCAAAAGCTTCAAAGAGGTGAACATGTGCAAAATAAAACACAAGAACAACATATGATAGATGCTACGGAAAACCTTGGCGAGAAAATAGAGAAATTTAAAAACAAGAACAATAATTTAAATAAATAGATCGTGCCAGTTGATATTAAATATTTATACTAGCAACGAACCCCCACAGAAAAATGCATCTTTTGAAAGATAATTTCTTCTCAGATAGAAAGTGATAAAGGATCATTAACGAACGTCAACGATTGTCAACGAACGCAAACAAACGTCAACGAACATAGCGTGCATCAACAAAATCCAACGAACGTCAACGATCGTCAACGAATTCAAACGATCAATGAACGATCCGACGAAGCATCTAAGTATTTGATGACGGATATGGTACCGCTAACTAGCGATGATCCTGTAACTACTGATAATAAACAAGATTATTTAATATGTAATGGTGATGATCGTGTGTTTGGACTAAGACCTGGCGTATTTACTGGCGATAACGAAGTAACATTTAACTAAAACGAACTTATCATTAAAGGTAGACAATGTATTGAAACTGATGGTTTGACGAATTTGCTAACTAAAAGTGACGTCATAGAAAATAACTACACATATTATGACTATCTAAACTACGGCTAATTCTAACCGATGCTATAGCAGTTTTTCGAAATAATGATCCGAAATCAAAACGTCCGAAATCAAGTATTAACAGTAAATGAAAAAAAAAATATTGTGAAACTCGTGTATGATAAGGTTAAAAAACCGGAAGCGATATTAAAATACACGAGTCTTTCAACACAACACATATGGATGAATGCTGTAAGTAAACTCATTGATCGGCTTCTCGTAACTAATGGTGAAAATATTGCTGGAAATGATAATTGTTAAATTGAAAATGTTGGGATAAGAATGCACTCAAAAGTAAATTTAGTGATTTGGCTGTGAATAATCAAATAGCCTAGGTATAAAATATCTCATGCGAATATTGGACACAATCCCACTGTCTTTTAAGAAGCCAGTACCTATCATGATTAAAGTTTACTTATTTATATAATTAGTTCATTACCAATTTATCTACATGTACCAAGATATCACTTTTCAGGTACTGGAACTAGATTCAAAGAAATGATAAACCAATAAATCAATTGGATGCATCAGCAGTGGCACATGGTGTTGCTTATTCTAATAATAATGATTGAGCTGCAATACATGTTGCTGAAAAACAGCTAGAAAAGAGAGCTTTAGAGACTGTATGCTCCAGATGCAGATCTTTACGAGAGATTATAGGCCTGTGTTACAGGATCTGTTCTTCACATTAAACGTGAACTTGGTTGGGGTATTCAAATGAATTACTGATAACATTTTTTTGCTACATAAATGAAGGTTAAACATATTATATTTCAGTTGTCTGCTGATGAGCTGAATAGTTTAAATGCAGATTTATTTTTTCAGTTGTACATAGATAGTGTCCATTTACTAGCTTATAGCGTCTTCGTTCTACGTTCTAGTTGTTCCGACCAGCTGTGTCTCCAACTTGAAGGCGGGAATAGTTGCAATTCCCGAAACGTTGCATTTTTTCGTTAAATGGAACTTGTGTCGTGTTGTCTTCTGCCATTTGTTTGTTGTACACTGTCCTGTGTTGTTTTCTTAGTTTTTGTTTTATTCCATTGTTTTACGTTCGAAATATGGTTATCCTTTATGATCATCCTTTGTGTCTGGGTGTTGTCGATATCTGACTGAATTCTATCTTTAGAATTCCTGCTTTTCCATTTGTATATATGGCCGACATAACTCCTCTGGGATTGCTTTTTCTATTTTTTGTTTCTTTGTATTTGAACAAAGTTTTTGTTATTAGAACATGAGCAACGGGGTATGTTCACAAAACAAAGCATTCTTATTGTAAACTCCCATGGAAACAAACATTTCAAAATATCACATAAAAGTTAGGTAATCATTTCGTACTTTAAAGCTACAATGTCACAGCATTAATGCACTCATGTTCTTGTAAAAAGTATTATTAAACTGTAATTTTTTACGACTGTATATGTATACTTTTTCACTTATGGCACGCGGAAAAAATATCCTATGGTGTCAATTCATAAACTACAGACATGAAGGTTAACTCACAAAACAGTCACAGTTTATAAAGTTTTACTTAAAATATAAGGAAGTCAGCGTGATCTTCAAATTTCACTTTTAAAATATTCACTAACTCAGATGTATACTTTCTATAAAAATCCTCTTGTACGCTGTTATGCCCATTAATAAACTATGGAACAGTTGGTCTGAAACTAATTGTACTAATAGTCGAGTTCATACAAAACCGAAAATGTCTAAGTCTATGAAAAAATAATAATACTGAAAACTTCTCAATACTAACCTTCAACTCCAAAAATGGATTTATTCAGTTAACAATATGGTAGCAACATTTTATTTCAAACATTAAAAAAACTATTTTTACACCCATTTAAGCGATAAAAATATTTTGTAACCGCAAAATTATTATGTGATCCGTGTATCACAAAACTAACACGCATAGTTGCTGGAAGGTACTTAAAAAGCAACCGCATTTATTTTTTAAATCGTCTGTGTGTGCCACAAAAATTTGGTTTGTTGTGATGAGGTGGATCCACGTTTGTATTATGGCCCATAAAGAACGACTTGTAACCTTTCCTACATCGCCGTGTTTTTATATTGTTCTTTAAGGTCATTGCACGACATTTAAAAATAGGGTGAATAATAATTTTATGTTCCGAAAAAAATTACTTAAAGTGATAAAGCAGCTCCCGGAAGTGGGACGGAGGATGGCCTTAAGAGAGAAGTTAGTCGTCCTGTTATTCTTCAATTAGTTCCTTTCGGACAATCTTTCACTATAAGGCTGTCCAAGTGTAGGTTTCACAGGCCTTCCTAGACTTCTGGGGCTAGTCAGAAGCTCACAGTAGTCGCTTGAGCGGTCGTAACTGAAGAAAATTATGTCTGCTGATGACTTCTTGAAGCAAAATCTCGTTATCCGTAACCAGTCGACTTAACGTTCTTCAGAATCACAATTTCGATATTTGTACAAGCAACTTCGATAATGCTTTCAGATCAAGGAATCGGGTCTATTGAATTACCTTGACAACATACTGACTTGATGTCTCATCTCATTTGTGTTTGATCTTACCCTCAAAAACACATTCAACCAATCTGTCATGATTGTAGGGGGAACATTTTTCTAGGCATATTCAATCACACTGTGCATCCAATCAACTTCCACGAGGCTATGCATTTTTTCATATATTTGTGTTCGAAAACTTCAAATTATAAGTTCTCTGCAACATACAGAAAGAGAGCTGTCATGCGCTGGTTTCGGTTTTGTCCAACCATACATGGTACATTTTTCACACTTTCATGTAAGGATTTCAACCACATCAAATCTGATGCTCCTGTTTCACAACTTCCACGGTTATAATTAATCTCTGTCGAAGCAAAACAATATGCCTTGTTCAGAGGTGCTGCTTCATAATCTATTAAATGGTAGGCAAACAATTTGCGACTATTATACAATGGAGATTGAATGGAGCATGGAATATGCGACATCCTCTGTAGATCATAGCTAGCACAATGTCTTTTACATACTTACTCGTTTCTTGTTTTCTTCCTTGTATAAATTGGCCATGTATTTTCTAATCAGATACTGCTGATTTTCTTCATCCAAATGAGCTTTTTATGCTCCCTTAGAAGACTCATGTTCACTTCATATCAAACAGGGATCCTTTTTAGGACGGTGAAAGTCCAAATTATACTGTGTGCAAAATATTTGGGGATAGACACTTTCATTCGGTTTTTTTTTTTCAGGTTTTTCTTCTGCACACTCGGTCACATAAAGTTCATAACATTTCCTAATAGAAGAGTGTCTAGATATTTCTTTTCTGTGATTTTCCTGCAATAATAACTTTTCTTTGGCTAAGAACGATTCAACATGTTTCTTTATCTTCGCATTGAAGAAAGGGCTCGTTTTGTTAGGAGGTGTTTTACGTCCACTTTACTCAGTACCAATATACAGGAGTGATAAGGACATATGTCCGGAAACGCTTAAATACCATGGTAGAGCTCATCAGGGATTCCATGCGGCGGAGGGTAGATACATGTATCCTCGCTCATGGAAGTAATTTTAAACATTTCATTTAAGAACGTGTGTTACGTAATGCCGGTACTGTCTATTTCTATGTGCTCCCAGTCCATCATTCCATGTGAGTTGAAGAGACGCAATGCAGTCACGATTACCTTCCGTCATGTCGCCCACCTGGCAGTGATCCTAGGAAGTAACGTACATTCTAATGAAACATTCCATTGGGTAATTGTAACAGGGTCTGTACGAAATGTTTTTTTACGATGACATTTAACGAGATGTAAGGAATTGAGCTCTACCATGGTAACGAAGCGTTTCCGGACATATGTCCATATCACATATTACCTTTCTTTGTGTGTGTGGAATATTTCCTGAAAGTTTGGCCAGGTCTTTTGTAACATCCTGTATTTACTAGCAAATGCATTCTTCAAAGGCCCATTACTTAAACAAAATTATTCTGAGGAAGAACTTCTTATATACCGTAGTTTATTTTCTATCTTTCTGGAAATAGTATGCGAAACTCCATTCCTTGGCTAAACTTTTTCCCGTGCGCTATCGTTTCCTTTCTGTCTTATTGCATTTAACAATAATCTCCTTCGGTTGATTGAAATCAGCTTTTGAATATTCCTGCAACAATTATGTGCAACTTTCTTTACTGAATCTTGAACTGCAAGTGTACACGCTCCTTGAACAATCTACAGGCCTAGGCATTTTAGGAGACATGGCCTTGTTATTCGTGTCGTAAGTTTGACCAAATTTTTTAAAACGTTTCTTGTTAATATTTCAGGTCTCT
Source organism: Medauroidea extradentata (assembly GCA_003012365.1). Classification (NCBI taxonomy): domain Eukaryota; kingdom Metazoa; phylum Arthropoda; class Insecta; order Phasmatodea; family Phasmatidae; genus Medauroidea; species Medauroidea extradentata. The sequence continues at coordinate 17,931 of PNEQ01070268.1, forward strand.
GGACTTTTCCATCAGGATTTCTTTGTTTTGGGCACATTATTTTAATGGTTGGTTGGATAAGTAGGTTCTTCATTAGCGATTGATACATTAGTTTGTAGACGCTTCTTTACTACTGCATTATTAGTTTTCCGAAAACAAGGCTTCCAACTTTCGCCAATTTCGCTGGACTGACCATCGGCATCGCTCGGCAGATAGCCTGGACCTTTATCGGAAACTAAATGAAGAGTGCCTATAATATCAACATTGACACCAATATCAAAATCCCTGAACTACAAATTTTCATCACTCAAACTATGACTTTGTATCAATAAATTTTTAGTACCATATCCATTTAAATCACACGTTAGATCAAAGTCATCTGATTGCCAGCTGCGAAATTGTTATTACGTAACATCGATACTTCATTGGATCTGCTGACTTCGTTGTAAATAGTCGTCTCACTATTTGTATTAATGTCGGATGTACACTGATGCAATTCTTTAAGAAACACAGAACTGTTAAGTTCTACTTGAGAACTATTGGTGGCATTTGTCACTGAATCAACTTTCACTGTGCCAGGTTGAGAAACTGTTCCTAACACATTGTTTAATGCTATATTAACAATTAACTGACTTCTGCTTCTAGCAGGTCTACGATCAAACTGAAACCGATTCATTTAATAAACAATCACCACTCAAAACACTTAGGTAATATTAGTTCTGATTAAAACCAGATATAAACCAAATTTGTAACAATACCTACTTATAAAATGGGAGTATTGAAATGAACCATAAGCTAGTAGCATTTGCAAATGTTTTGACGAACCGAAAATGAAGATGGAAGGGGGTGCACAGGGGAATATTCTGTCTGCAATAGGGTAGCTACACATGTCAAGTAATATCATATTGTTTGAGCGATTAGGTTTCTTTGTGTGCCATACAACAGCTAAACATTGCCTGAGATGCGAGTTTGACATGTATTGCAAACAGAAAATACTTTCCTCCATCCAATCCTCCTCCATTCCCTCCCCCATAAATGACGAGTTGCAACATTCTTGTATACATTCCAACTATTTATTGACTTTTATTTCTGCTTATAGCCGAAGAATCATACTGATGACTAAAAATAATAGTTTTAGGTTTCCAGGCCTTCACTATCTATAAAAAAATTAATTTTTGGTCAGTTGTTTGTAAGTTGCAAAGTGTCAAATGTTATATATATAATTTTAAATATCATGAGACATAGTATATTTTTTAATTAAAAAAAATATATTTTGAACCCAAAAAGGTACTCTCGCCCCTTATTCACACTGAAGGTAAGAGGCGAAAGTCACCAAGTCCATTCGGTTTGTTTTACATCCACAGGTGTAGGCTGTTCACAATAAAATGAGCACCGCTTAAATGTATCTTTCAACAATTTTGCATCCATCTTTATTATTTTCATTACGAAACTTCCATGAAACTGAAACCCAGTGTAAAAGTTGCCCCACTCACAAAACTTAACATCTTTGGCCCCAATAAAATATAGCTTTTGTTTATCGTAAGTATTAATTAGTTCTCAGTTTCAAGTAAACAGCCTACACCAGGGCTTGGTTAATTCAGTTATTGTAATTAAATTTGAAGGTGCGACTTGTAGGATATGGGAAATGTTACCAGTAATAGTCTATATTATGGCTTTCTTTGTAACCCTGCAACAGTATATCTATTAACAAAAAATAAAGGTCTTTGCGCGTGATAGTAGGCAGCTTCAGGATTTTACTACTGCGCCAGCCTAATCAGCACTCTACCTATATATTCACGCTGCGGACATATCCAACAACATCCCAAAATTCTCGACCTTCAAACGTGCAATTTTGATGATAGGTTCTCCTCAGAATGTATAGGCGAGCACTAAGAATGAATTTTTCGAATTTCTACCCAAAAGTGGGCGAAAAAGGGTGAAATGTGTTAGCCATGAACTGTCGATGTAGCTCGAAACCAACAGGTTATCGTAATGATTTTTACTTCAGTTGCATGCTCATAAAGTTCATATTGGACAAACCCAGAATCTTTTGAAAATTGGCTATTAAGGGCGTGACAATACCTCAAATGTATTTTTGATTATTCCTCGATATCCAGCATACTTTTCGACATACTGAGTTGTTTTTTCGCTTCAAAGAGATGATTATGTAACACATATTAATTCGTTTAAGGATTTTAAGAAATTCGACTCTCATGGAGTGAAAAAGGTACAAAGGTATTTTTCCCAATTCGAAACTTAAAAGGCAAACAAGGATAAAATGTATTTTCGATCAGTAATGGATATAAATAGGCCCCCTTTAACTTATAACTATCGAGGTAATTTTTCTTTGGGATTATGCTTACTCGAATGTCTGGAAAGCAATTTTACGTTTTTTTTAATTCGACACGTAAATTGGTGAAAAGTGTTTTGAATGAATTGTCGACGTCTGTGTGACACCTCAAAAGAGTCTAAAATATTACGTGTTTTTTAAATTCAATCACTTAGAGGGAAAAAATACGTGGAATGTGTGTTAGAGAAATTTTCGGTATCGATCGTACACGTCGAAATATACAGGTTGAGTTTTAATTCGACCGACAAACTTTGTGGGGCGATTCTTTAAGCATATTAAGGGCGTTACGACCACATGAAAATGGATGTGTAGAATCGATTTTAATGAACCCATCGAAAACCGATGGATGTATCGCAAAAAAACATAAGGATACGTGTTGGAGGATACAAAGAGCTGATTTCTGACTAAATGATATTGGTACGAATCAACCCCCTTTGTAGGAAAATGGAGTATGCGAGATTGCGATCGTATGGCATTTCGTACCCGCAACGTTGTCTCGTGGTTTGATGCCTGTTTATGAAAGAACACGTGTTCCACAACAAATAAGGTCACTTTGGTAAAACACCCTCCGGCCAACCGTTTCCCCAAAAACAATGACCGACATATTTGTGGGTAAATTTGAGTGGCGCTCCCCAACGCCTGTGTGGTTATGCAACTAATCAGGCACTGCTACTACAGGGGTGGCGGTGGTCAGGCGGCCACATCTCTTTCGTTCCATCGTAGGCGATGCTGGTTCGATACCCGGTGGGGAGAATGTGTAAAAATCCGATGGCCACGTGGGTAAAATACTTTCCGGCGAAATGTGTCGGCAAACCTGCGACCAATAATGTGGTGTAAATGAGGGGGAGAGTGCAACCTGTGTGACACTCCTCGTAAACTCATAATGTAATGCAGAAGATTAACAGAATTTAAAATCCGCTAAACGGTTGACATTAGTATGTGAGTAAATAATAAAATGCAACTTTATTGGAAAAAAATATCACACGATTTTTGAAATTATTGAAACGTATTTTTAATGTAATTATGTGATATATTTGTGAGAATAAAATGAAATGTTATTAATATAAGTGGTAACAGTCGGTTATTTCATTAAACAAAACTGATACTTTCGATATATTTAAGATGAATGAATTACATCACCAGACACCTTACCTATTTGTTGCTACATATTCACACAGCGGCCGCGGTTCTGTAGAGACTAGTGCGCTCGCCTCCCATCATAGCGAACTGGGTATATATAATAGCCTCACAGGCAGATATCTGCATAGATGAATTGTGGGTAATACACATAGCAGGGCTGGCGGTGTCCTTTCATGTACTCTTGTTTTCCGTTCCAGTACCACTCCATGCTCACATTATTCACCATAACGGGAGGTGAATGTGAGGGTATTACGACCTTTTAACAACGAGGTATCAAGAGCCGATAATGGCGACATGTCGTCAAGGATAACACAACAAACATGCCCGAGTCCAGATGTGAACCGTGGACCCCTCGCACTACAGGCTGACTCTTTACCGACTTCGCCACGAGGGCTGGCACCTTCATCGGCTTACAAGACATCGCTGTCAAGAGCTGCACAGATCGCTCCATTATAGTCCTTTCGTTTCCATCGGATCAAGACCTTGCATTGTTTCTCGACTAGAAAAGACGTGTTTTTAGGGCGTCATATGATCTGCTGCAAGACATGTTGGTGATTGTACACAACTGTACACCCTAGATGTACCGCATATTAACTAATAGTCTGTATTCAAAGATGTGGTATTGTTAATAAAATGCAGAAAATCTGCCTGTGACGCTATTCAGAAATTACACCCAGTTTGATATCACAAGAGGCGAGTGCTCTAGCCTCTACATAAACGCGGCCGCTGTGAATATGAAGCAGGGCTACGTAAGGGTGTCTGGGGATGTAGATAGTTTATCTTAACTTTCCATTTCAATGATATCAAATTTTGTTTTATGAAATAACTGACTATTACTACTTTTATTAATATCATTTCATTTTATCCTCACAAACTAAACACATTACATTCAAAATAGAGTTAAATAATTTCAATCATTACGTAAATTTTTTATTTCACTAAAGAAGTTTTTTTATTACTAACTCGTATACTAACATCAATTTACAGCTGATTTTACATTGTGTGAATCTTCTGCATTACAGTGTGTTTTCATATTTACTACATCGACGTTTGTTAATTTAAAATACTGGTATTTACAAATTAATTGGCCATAATATATAGGGCATTTTTCCATTGACGGTTGATCATTTATGTGACCCATTGATATTCGTTTACCTCGTGCAATCTAGAAGCATCTTTGTTGAACTTGATGTTTTCCCCACGAAGCGGTACTCTCAGTGACGCGAAATGTGTTTTTAACTGTGACGACACTAATCAGTGTGTTCACTTACGTGTGTCATTAAAACAGAAAATACTCAAATTGATGATCGCAATGTACTTTGCACGTGCGTATGCGATGGTTCAAATTGCTTTGTACACGATGTAACATTGTCAGCAGGATGGAGTAGTATGTAGTAGTAATGTTGTTATTCACAGTATCACTTCATTACACTACAACACTATTAAAACATTCCATATTTCACCAATTTCTATTTTCTCTATGAGACCGTACTTATGGAACATCCTGTATAATTTCCATATTATAATAACTCTAATGTTACCTGAAATGTAGTCGGAAGTAACATCTATAAAACAAACACTACGCCGTACAAATATAAAATCATATATTCTTCCCCCCCCCCTCCCCGTGAACGGCCTTAATGCGTGGCAGTACTTGATACAAGCGAAGGTAAATATATAGACCGTTACGTAAGAGCATCGACACAGGCAGTGTGTAGCTGGTATTGTCTCTATGCCTGTCAGTAATTATACACAAGATAAACACATTTACTCAACTAGAGTGCAACGAGACACACTGAGTGTGAATTTTACTGCTTTTACAGCAGGAATGTTTACGTCGGCGCTTACTTCTTTGTGCACACTTCTGAGGGATTCATGTGATGACGGCTACTTGCATTAACAGCTACTTCTGTTTTGTTTGACGTTCTTCGCACGGAGACCGCACTCAACTTTCGTCTTATATAATGGCGAAAATGTCATATGTTTTTGCAAGGCAGACGTCGTTATTATTGTCTGTGTGTTTGCGGACGATTTTAACCCTCTTTTTAATATATTTTCTTATATCTCTATAAAGCAGAAGATGTTTAAAATATTGTTTTATCTAAAGAGGTTTCCTATATATATATTTAACATCAGGAATTATATATTTTTCCTTTTCGAGGTAATTTCATAGATTTCAATATATAACTGTTATTGTCCGCAAGGATTTATTCTAAGAAACATTTAAGATGAGTTTTTGAACAGTCGGTATACATGTTTGGTTTACTGGTAAATACTGGGAATATTACGTACGGAGTTAGTCGTCAGAAGCAGCTAAAATACAACTAAAGGCAACAGTTGAGCAGCACTGCACTCGGACACACTCACCGACGACGGCAGATATCTTAGGTGACATGCGAGGTTGCCAGACGTGACGACTGCGGTGAGCCACGGCTTGTCCGTGCCCCTACACGCACCACAGGTATACTGTCCGCACTGCAGCCGCGTCCTTATTATAATCTATACGGCAGGCAGTGACGCTGCTGCACGAACTACCTTAACCTTCCGAGCAAAAATCGGCCAAGTCGCGCCAGGTTGGGTCGATGACGTGTTGGGAAGCACGCTATCATATGTGCAGCAAATACCTCATGCTTTGGGTACCAGGACACCATTCTTGCTGGCTTGATTACTTGACTACTTTCTAGCAATCTGCCTGCGGCTTTGCTCCTGTATATTACTTTAACCAGTTACTATAATGGAAGTATCTCTTTGTACAGCACATATCATCAAGTGTAATAGTAACCAAGCTATTAGTTGAGTCTGCAGAAGCTAAGTAGCTACACAGGATGAGTCGGGAGGAAAGGCACATGCTGTGAGCGGTGATAGTACTGGTGATTCTGAACAAATGTTTCAGAGAAACCGAATGAAAACAAAAAAGGAAAGGGATAAGTGCAGGTGGATGTAAAGGAGCGGTTCGACATCTCCAACGATTCGATAAACGACGAATTACCAAAACATATTTTACGTATTTTCACACTTTTAACTATCGAATTTCGAAAAGTATTGAAGTCCTATCATAGTCATTTGTGTAAGTAACCAATTAAAGTAAAAATTACGTCGACAGCCAGTTGACTTCCAGCTATATAGACTATTAAAAAAACATATTTCTCCCTATTTTAAGCCTTGGGAGTCGAATTACGAAAAATACTTAAGTTGTTTTTTGTATATTAACGTAGGCATAGTTGTGAAAAGCAACTCTGTATCCCGAACGGTTCGGTAGATATCGATAATTAATTGGAATCACATGTCAGGTCTTCTACCTCCTTAAATGTTGAATTTAGATAAACACTGAAGTTGGTTAATACGTATTTTTATGAGCCCCCATTGAAAGGAAAATCACGGCGATAGTCCTTCGAACTCGAGCTATAAGGACGGTTCTTCGAAAACACATTTAACAACTTTTCATTCCCATAGAGATCGAATTTGGAATAATTCTTTCTTAGTGCTCGTATAAATCATAACACTATCCCCACACAAAAAAATGTCATAAATATGTCTGCAGGCTTTCGCGGCCATTGTTGATAATATCTTGGTTTATAGCGATGTTGAACCGCACCATAGTTGTAGAGAGCAGCGCCTCGCATTGCAACATGTATCTTCAGGGTTGAAATTCGGCTACATAACGGTATTGTGTAAGTGTAGGTTCAATGCCTTTATTTCCACACATTGTGCATAAACACGTCACTAATCACTACAAGCAGTCTGTTCACTCATTCTTACAGAGAATCTTATTTATATTTTGTCTGCCGAATCATCTCCTGAATTGGGTAAACGTTGCTGCCAACTTCAAAACATTAAGAAAACACGATTTTCATCTTCTAGAACCACCATTAAAATTAAATATACAATAGTTAACAACACATTTCCTCGACATATCAAGATACATTCGACCTAATATCAAGTTGTAATTTAGTAAAATGATAATGTATTATACACAAATTGTTTTGATATGAAACCACTGATTTTAGTTGCAGTAGTTGTATTACTGTAAAACCCAATGTTCAAATAGGCTACCTATGACGAAACTTAATTTATTTTTCGTATTCGTTTAACAAGGACCTGCGATATTACGGGCCGTATTCAGAATCAGTTATAGTAATGGTTTTAAAAAAAGTTACAGTTTAAAACGCCATATTTAGTCACTACTTGCGATTTTCCGTATTCTGAAAACGTAATTAGAGGTGGCTATTTTAGTATGTGTTTAACTATTCACGGTTTAAGTTAGTCAAGGCAGGTGGCTAGTTTAAGGTGTAACCTGAACATTTGCCAGGTTTGGAACAAATATGGCGGGATCATATCATTTAATTTATCAAGACATAAATGTTCAGCATGGCAATTCGAAAAACATAAAATAAAACATAGAATGGCGTTTTCTTAAATTATATCTTAGCAGTTGATTGTATTTACAGAACAATGTTAGAAAATATTCTAATGCATGTAAATTATCTTGCCTTTTAAGATTTATTTTACCATTATATGTGTATATTTAACGATGCTAACACATTTCTAGAACAATTTAAATGCACAAGTACTTTGTCTTTCCTGTTACGAATTCTTCTCCGATACCGCATACTGTACTTTGACGCAAATGCTATCAGATGTAATAATATTAACAATATGCACACGACATAATCAAAACTACAATAGCTTATTCAGCAGAAAATGGAAAAGAACACGACGCTTGACGAATCGTCATGGCAACGGGTAGTTTTGCGATGTTGCCAAGCGTTTTACCTGTTTTAAACTGTGTCATGTTAGCCACTAATAACCATGGTCTAAAGTTACCATAACTGTGCTTCTGGATACGATATTTCAGTAGTTATTAGCCAGTGGTTTAATTCTGGTCTAGTTACTTTGTGCTATGACCAGGTTTAGACCTGGTTTAACGAAACGTTTCTGAATACGGCCCTACATGTTTAACCCTTCTCTTTAAGTCGAACACTTAAATAAATATGAATTCTGAATTGCGCTTATCAGGCTGAACTTGAGATCCTATCAGCAGCAGCGACCTATCTTCACTATGTAAATTCTACATGTTAAATAAACGCGTCGGCATTCAGAAGACGCTAAGTGTATTTATCCGAACACAACTTAACTCTTGTCGCAACCAAATTCTTACTTGCGAACACTCACTACATGCGCGCAGTATGTCGGCATTTATAGTCGCCTGTGACAACGCCCAGAATATTCTCAAATCTCTCCGACCATTCTGGTTGGTGTAAGCTGAACATGCTAGGTGTTGCAGGAACATATGGTTACGCAAAAGCTGAATTCTTGTCCCGGGTGACTGACAGGTGCCCACCAATTCAGAACGCCTGTGACGTCAGCTAGGCACCCCCGGGGCGGGAAAATGGGGGAAAAGAGAAGGGGTGCAGTGTACAGACTCGTCGCGTGACAGGAGATGACGTAGCGAAGGGGAAGGGGGGAGGAAAGAGGGACGTAGTCCGCTGTCTCGACGCCGGGGCTGCAGGTAGCGAGCAGGGGAGGGGAGGTGGCACAGACAACCAGCCCGCCCTGCCCAACGCCCTCTAAAGCGCTGACTTGTTACAATACTTTGATATGCATGGAAATTGTTGCGACAAGCGTGAAGTTGTATTTGGCTAAATTCCTTAAGCATGAAGAACACTAAAGTGTATCGCGTGGCGGTGCGCCTAGAAAATTTTACACAAAGAATTTTCGTAGGGAAGATAAGAAAGCTATACTAATTCAATCTCAAGGTCAACCTAATAAGATCAATAAAGAATATGGTGATATAACAGTTACCTGATTCCCTTTACCAGCATGGTTCTTAATCATTATAAAATGTTGGAAACGTGGCAGACAATGCAGTTGGTTAGCCGGTTTTATAATAGTTCTCCAGTTTCCACCACCCTCGCATTTGACATTTGTTCCAACCACATCTCATGTCACCTCATACATTATCCTTGCTGGCTGGATGACAAGCCTGTAGAAAAGATAAGATGCAAACAGAAATTCAATCTCGTAACCTTTAATCCATGATCCAACCTCATGTCATTCCATCTCATACATTATTCTAGCCGGGTAGATGACAAACCTGTCGCAAATATATAGCTGCAAACTTAAAGTTCACTCTGGCAGTCTTTCATCTGCCACAAATATATGTCAAGTCACCACATACATTATTATAGCCGGGTAGATTACAAGCCTGTCGCAAATATATAGCTGCAAACTGAAAGTTCACTCTGGCAGTCTTTCATATGCCACAAATATATCTCAAGTCACCTCATACATTATTATAGCCGGGTAGATGGCAAGCCTGTCGC
>PNEQ01070272.1:0-13201 GCA_003012365.1 Medauroidea extradentata
AAATCCTCCCCTCTGATTGGCTCCCAGCTATGCCCAGAGGCGGAGCAATCCATGCTGAATCCAGGAGTTTGTAAGGTGTTGGGTAAGTGTTAAGACCCACTTAACTCCTCGAGTCATCGGATTCCTGGGATACCACTGTGGCCGCAATCCGCCACTTTTTGGTGACTTGTTGATTACCCAGCACCCACTTACTGCCGTCCTGCGACGCCACTGACGCCGCGGGGTTGTGCAATCGTCTTCCTACTCTTCCGCGACGCCACCGACGCCGTGGGATTGCGACACCGTAACAGACCGTTCACTTTCACTGTTTGTAATTGGTAATGTCAAATACAAGCGCAGTGCTATTGCTGCATTTGGAAACACGTCAATTACCTCTCTCTTTTATAAGTGCTGCAAAACCTCTTTTGGAGAGAATTAAGTAACATTATTATCAACTTGTTGTTCTCTAAGAAATTTTGATAAATGTAACACTTCGTTCGTAAAAACAAGCTGCAAACCCTTATTATATTTTTTGGCTAACTCTGAAGCTCTAGATTTAAGTTCATCTTGACTTGATGTAGTTATATTACAGAAAAACCCAAATGTTGAGGCAATATTTTTGTAGGGAGCAGTTCTCTTTTCCAATTCTATGCAGAGCTTATCAGTAATACACAGAAACGTGGAAATCCTGAAATTCTCGTAAGACGTCACATTAGTAGAAAGTTCGTCTTTTCCATCCAAAAACTTTTTATTTTTGGAAGACCTGGTATCTTCAAAAGTTTGTAACACATGGACGCTCAGTTGTTTTGCTTTAACTTCAATTTCATCAAAATTATTTCGCAAATCGGAAACGAAAACTTTCAAGGAATTCGCCAGCTGATGACCAGTTATGACATCGAGATCAGGCTTCTGTAAATGCTTGCTCACTGCACCAAATCTTTCCACAATGTCGTACCACAATACAGCCAGAAATGCAAATTCTAAATATTGCATTTTCTTCACGAGGGATTTGGCTTCCACCCTTGTGACTTGAGTTGCATGTTCGTCATTAAACATTTCACTGAATGCACAAAAATTTCATAGTAATGAATTATAAGAGTTCTCAACGCATCTTTTATGCATGACCACCTAGATAAAATCACTAAGAAAAATAAAGTGGTAACGATAAATACAAAGTTAAGAGATTTGAAGTCACGCCAGAGTTTGTTCAGTAGCACAATAAAAAAACCGGATATAATTTCTATTTGTGTAAAACGAAGTATTACGTGAATGTGCACGACATCTGTTGGAACTAAAATGAAGCACTCTAAACTACTCGACCTCTCGAATCGAACAACCACGCTTGAAGCGCCACTGTCGTAACTGTACTAGTTAAAATATCCGATCGCTTTGTCTGAAGTATTTATAAGAAAACCACTCAAATTACAGTGCAATATTGCGAATGCATTTCTTACAAAACTAAATGAATACCGATAATCTATCGTTGTGCCGCATATAATAAACCACTGGTTCATTTCAATTTTAAATAATTTCTTTTTTTAAAGTCCAAATGTGAGGCCCCCTACAATGTGAGGCCCTGGGCAAATGCCCCTCTTGCCCCTCTCCCTAGACGCGGCCCTGACGGGATGAACGCATATTTCAATTTTGAATGTGAAGAAGACTCTCAATTTTAATTATTCTCATATCATGGTTCTCTCTGTGTTAAAGTTAACTCTATCTTCAGGTTAAGTTCGTCAGCATAATTGTTCTCGTGGGGGACTCTGACCTTGTCCTTTCCCGGCAAGCAGTCCTCCTCTTCAGTTTCAGCATTTGTTCGTTGTCCGTTTTTATTGCTTTCTCAAGCATTAAAAACTTTAGCAGTTACATGTTACACAAAAGCCATTAACTCCTAGCTTGAGGCGTTATTCAATATAAAGTCCTTTCTCGCGTCTCAGGCACAGAAACAAAACTACACAGGCACTACCTTCAAGTACTGTACTTATTACTTGTATGTTTAATGCGACGTATGGATGAAAAAAAACTTCATACACGTCACGTTTAGGACCACCATTTAATATTTACACATTATATTTCTTTAAAATTGGAGGGCAATGTTTAGCTGAAAATGTACCGCAGGCGTTCTTAAAATATCAACTATCTTTATTTTTAAATGCATGTCAGGAAGTATACGATAGATGACTGATGTAGAATGAAATCAGACTGAACCAGTATACAAGTTATTGGAATCAAGATTTAAATTGCACAATTCTGCAGGATTAAATGTTATTCAAGAAATGTACGGCTGCATGTGACAGGATAAAAATATATTCACATTAAACACGTGGGAGATTCATTGAAAACTAGTGTGCCTTTAATTGCGTTTTCTGGGGACTTAGATTTGATCATTAAAGAATAATAGTGGACATCGAGGATATAAGTAGGCCTATGTAGTGTGGAACATTCTCAAGTAGCAACATAAATAATTTTTGTGAACGAAATTTGCCGCATACCTATAAGACATTTATCGCCTAAGTGTAGTTTACACAAATAAAGTATGATGTAACAGACGAATTTCAACTGGTTCTTTTAACTTGCGTTTCATCTTCATTTTTGTGGCGTTCGTTGGTTAGTCTACATATTACAAACACGTGTTATTAAAACGATAATTTTAATGGGATGATTTCACCAAGGAAATGTAATAATTATATTGAATGAAATTTGTTTGGAAATTAATTTAGTACGCCATACATTATTTAGATAGAATACTTGACGTTACAAAAGTTTGATTATCTGATTTTTTTATAATATAGAATATTTACAAAATATTTTTGCAATGTGTCATAAAAATTTAAATAAGATATTTCATAATAGTTTGACGTGGTGTTTCTTTCCTTGTGAATAAAGCTTTTTAGCTCTTTTGGTAAATAAATCACATATCTGAGATTTTTAAATGTTTGTCGCAGTGGGAGTTTACAATAAGAATGTATTAGTTTGTGGACATGCACCATTACTCATGTTTTGGCGGCCAAACTTGTGTTAAATGACAAAGTATAAGAAAAAACAGAAAAAAAGGAAAAAAAGCAACCCCAGAGAATTTTTATGTTTGGAATTTGGTTTTCTTCAAGTCCAACTTTTGGCTCTGGGAGTTGTCGAACACACACACACACACACACAAACTGATCGATGTCCTCTAGGATTGCTTTTTTTTTTTACTTTGTCTGTTTTTTTCTGTGTTTGTACTTTATCATTTAACACACGTTTGGTCAACTAAACATGAGTTAAAGTCCACAAACCAATAAATTCTTAAAATACATTTCTTTATCCAGTCATACAGCTGGCCAGACGTTTAAGAGTAAATTTTATTGTAATTGAAGCTACGCGAATATAATATAATTCTCATTACAAGATAAGTAAATGTTCTTCACGGTGTAAGTAAACTATTTTCGTCTGGTTCTGCAAAGTACACTATATATAAGTTACAGTTGAAACCAATCAACAATAACTCGTAAATTTGGTGCTAGCCACAAACGATTATTATCATAGCCATAAAAATAGTATGCTTACTTTAATCACTGAAGTATTTTTATTTGCTGTTAGTTATGATCCCTGCAAAATTATTATTATTTTTAATATGAAAACGCTCTTTAATGTAAGATGCTCGTTTACTGTGTCGTCTGTTGTTTTTACAGTTCTCCCGCATATTAAATTGATAATTCTGGTCGCAATAATTTTGATGTGAGTAACCTCAACATTTACTGCACACTTTTTCTTCTCCGTCTTATTGCATGATAGTGAAATAATCTCGCTGTTTTCAAGAAGCTAGAAGTGAATATATTTTAAGACAAACGTTCTGTAACTTAGAATAGACAGTATATGAAATTCAATATAATTCCGAATGTTATTGAGATGCACCATTGCTGAAAAATTTTCAATAAATAACAGTGTAGGTTCTTTACAGTCTTTCTCTCAGTTCTTAATCTCCGAACCAATATTGGTCAGTGAATTATTGTTTGTACAAGGAAAACTAACAATTGTGTATGTGGCATGCCATCTATCACAGATAAATTATTCGGTTCCCTAGTATTCAAGCTCTAAAAATTAACCAGCACTGAGACTTTATCTTCAGTGTTAATACATAGATAATTTTCTGCTTTCGTTTGTTTTTTATACTTGTTTATTTGGAAATGTTAATATAGCATTTTGTCGGCTTTAGTTGTTTATCTAGGGTCTACATTTGGCTTGTTACGTTCATATTCATTTTGCCACTTATGATCTTGTTAAAAGGAAAAGAGTTCATTTATTACGCATTTCCTTGAATTATACTTGTGCTGTGTTGGCCTTCGATGCTTCCACTTCTATGAGATCTGTAGCCCTTGATAATGATCCATCGATTCAACATATTAAGGCCTTACTCTCTTGCTTATACTTTTTTAGCGTTGTTAACTTTTTACTAGTAAACAAGAGCAGATATCAAAAATATGTGTTCAAGTTTTGTTTGAAATCGTCCTCGCCGTATTGGATGATTTTTAAAAGCAGCATTCATAATGGTTTTAGCTAATTATGTAATTAACAAATTTCTGGTTAGTTAATTTTTCAGACGAAACCATATAACTTACTATTTTGAAAAAAAAAAAAAAAAATATATATATATATATCACGGCAAAGAACACTTTAAATCAAACTGCCACACAGATATTTCATATTTGATCTCGTTTAAGCATAAAAATACAAGGATCGCCAAAACAGAGGCAGCACAAGAGCGTGGCTTTAAACACAACTCAATGCCGTTACCATATTCAGAACCATTAATTTTTACGTTAGGCAAGTCACATTTCGTTTTCCCGCTGCGTTTTGTCTATTGTTGTATGAGACATTTCATATGTCGAGTTAGACGCCCACTAGTTTAAATAATTTACTACCTTATTTAAACGTCTTGTCTTCTGATATTTGCTGTCGGTGTACCGCCCATATTATAGCTTAGGTTTATATCCTTAAACATTGTATCTTGTTTAATTATTGTCATTATTTTTATGTAAGCATATAGCAGGCAGACAACGCTAAAAATGTACAACAATTAGGTTTTTCCTGCGGCCACTATTTTCCTAGCTACCATCTTAAAATATATGTATTCAAGTTTTCATATAGCATAAAACGCAAGCATTACTGGTTATTTTTTTCCCTTTGTGCCTATTTAAATTTGGCTGACTTTTCGCACTAAAATAACTTATAAATTTCCTTCTACATTACTTGTGACTACGTAAGTTGCGAATTCACTAATTTTAAAACACTCTGTAGTGTAACAGCACTATAGCATCAATAAACTTATCAAGATATGTGTGGCTTGCCATGTCTTTACAACTGCAGCTTTCAAACTACCAAACTACATATAAAATTAATACACAACATGTAACGTGCAAAGCCACCCTACAACACATCGGAGAACTGGGTTTACAGGCAGTAATGTATTTCTACTTGATACGTTCTGTTAGTCGGTCAAGGATATACGTATGTATATGGAAATTAGGGCGTCAGCAAACTCCTCACGGCCGTTTAACACATTATCTTGAAACATTGCCACCTACTGACCCGCGTGGATAGGGAATGATGACACAGAGTCAAGTTTATGCCTGCAAGTCTTTGGTTGGCCAACTTTCCTTGTGTGTTCTTGAGGTTACTGATAGTATATATCGATGTGAGTGTCTATCAAGTAGGTAGTAACCTCAGACAACCTACAGCAAAATTAAGTTTCGAGTGAATGAGTGATATTTCCATGAATGTGTTAAGGAATTTTGTTTTCAATAACATCAAATACCGAGTTAATAATATAACTAGCAAAAAATTACCTATATTACCGGTGGCAGTATAGTTTATTTTTCGTTGGTGAAGTGTAAAACTTCTAAATATAAATTAACCATAAAAATATATTTTCCTGTTCAAACATAACAGATTGGATGGTAATTATTTTCAATAATTCTTTATGCTATAAAACTAAAAAAATCACTGAAAATGTGTAGTGGAATGAGTGACTTTATTAAGGAAAGTTTGTTTTTAATATAACGCAGTGATTTTTACTACACGTGTGTGAGTACAGTGTTAAATGTTAGAAAATAAAAATTATTAATTTTTATAAAACATAATGGAAATAATATTGTTGGATTTTAATATACGATACGCGCGAAAGCACGCAATTGATGTTGCACTAAACGCCCATATATGAAACCATCAACTTTTTGAAATATTTTTTAATATACTCAATCATGTTGGTAACTCAAACGTATTGGTGTAAATCGAGTGTAATAGTTTTCTCAAAAACAGTTTTTCGTATCCACAGTATGTCTAGAGTACACTTTGCATTACTCAAAATTATATTAAAAACTTGAGTTTAGTAGTAAAATATTTTATGTAACTTTATTTTGAAAAACTCCTAGTACACTTATAGCAATATATCTTTTAAATATTTCACGACTTTCACTGCTATGAATCTGAGTAACTCGTGTGCGTGATGTTGATGCAGAGTGTATTAATTTTTTGAGATAGTAGCATTTAAAATTGCAAGGTGGGGATGTTTTTTCAACTTTTTCGTATCGGAATTCTAACTTGGAAAACGATTTTAAAATTACATTCCTTTTAAAGTTTCATATAAATAAATAACAAATCATGAACAGTATCCAATTAATAATTGGCAAAGTATTTTTTATTTGTTTTCATAAAGAACAGATATTTTTTTAGGTAGATTTCAGCTGTGAGCACAGAAAATTAACATAGTACGTTCTGATTCAACCTAGATTTACCGAAAATTTGTTTTCTGTTCACGTTTAAACTCTCTTTCTTCTCCTTCTTTTATTCTATCTCCATACAAAACTAACTGCATTAATTATGGTTGTTCCAAAATATTCTGTACGAAGGACCGTGCTTACTACTGCGTATAGTAGAGATAAAATTGAATTTTTGTAACTAGATATAGCTATTTGAAATACCAGAAAATTACGTCTTGATACCGTAAAAAAGAATGTATGTACACAAAAACATTACAATTTGAAAGGCATTCAAAAGATTGAACACAGCATATCTGGCATGTAGAATTTTAATTTCACACTAAGGTATTGTAAAATTCTCGGCCAATAAAAAAGAAATGTATAAAACGTCCCTAAGCCGAGCTGAGGGGAAGCCTGTATTTCCAACAAGGTAGGTCGTAGCGAGGCGGACGAGCCACTTTGAAAGCAATTCCCCCGCGCAGGACGGAAACGTCCCGGAGGAAATGAAGCCGGAACGGTGGGCGACTTGTCCGGCGCAGGTGGAAAATAGCTGAAGAAAGCCCGGCCGTCCGCCGTATTTTCCCCGCGTAATTCCACGAACTGCGTGTGTACTTGCGGGGGAGGAGAGGGTAAATTGCTAGTCGTTACGAAACTCCATGGGAAGAGCGTGTCGACGCGGTACCTAGCGCGGACAGTACTGGACACGTGCTGCTTTGGAAGCTTTCTCTCGTCTTCAGACCGCCAGGTATATACAGGATGCCCTAGAGCCGTGCTAAAATGCCGGGGAGGGGTGAGATGTCTGCCGCACCCTCTTAAATTATGTTTCTGGCCCCCTTACCGCCTTCGTTTACTTACATTTTCACACATTTACATTTCAGAATATTATTCTTTATTTGTAGGGGAAAATGTCGAAGGTCACACACAAAATAGTGTCAAATCATATTGCCAGAGAGAAGTGAGCAGCAGCAGGTTGTTTTTATTGCAATTTGCCTACTTAATTGCACAAATAATTGTTGGCACGTCCATAGGACATCCGAATTAAATGTTCAATCAAACAAAAATTCACAGTTTGAGAAGTACCGTAAAGTGAGGTAACTTAGCACGCCCATTGGTAGTTTTGCACCGACAGATTAATTTAGTTCCGTATGAAAATTCCAAGATACTTTTCTCTTTATTGTGTTATTTAAGATATGACAAGTGAAAGCTTCAACAATTTTAAACTCCGCAAACTTTTACTTTGAACAAAAATTATGAAACGCAAAGAAATCCCAAAATTGTGCAAATTTATCTCGCTTTATGGCAATAAACATATTGCTCCTTTTTCCTACAAGTAAAACAATTCTTAACTTTCATTATAACGGAAGTTTGCACAATGCATCGTGCTACCGAAGAGCTGTCGTGCAGCCAGTTGGTCAATAGCCATTTTAATTACTAAGCAAAATCATTTACTGTATACTTTTGTTCGCGGAGTTTAAAATAGTTATCGCGTGATCAGCGTTGTTTCCAGCAAGACTATCAACAGTGACTGACTGTCGACTTCGAACACCTTAGGAAAATGGGAATTTCTCATGGTGCTTCATATTTCGGTGTTCTAGATACATAAAAAGAGTTTTGAGTTCCTCTGCTCATAGGGGCAAGCAACAGTGAAATTAGTTTATTACATCACGTGCAATGAATTTTTATTTGGTTACCGCCGACGCTAAACATCTTCGCTTGGCCCTGCTGCGGTAGAATTAGTTAAATAGTTTCATTCAAGACGGCTTCACACGATGCCAAATGCGTGCTGAACTCTGGCAAGACGTCGGCCTTGCATGAAAAATTCTTGCGCAAGGTCTTCCACGAGGCACATTCTGGACAAAATTACCCGTTATTGAGTCAGATGATGCCAAATGCATGAGACTGGTTATCTTTTGGTCGTTATAGGAAAATCATGATACGTGGTGTGCAAAGAGAAGCTCATGGAAAGTAAACGTGGTCGATAATAAATAAAAAAAATTTTCTACAAATTCATAGTGCACTCGTCACTTAAATTCCTTTTAAAACTATCGCAATTTCATTTTGTGGATTTGCTACTCAGTTAATGTTTCCTGATGACTTGTTGCAGTTGTTAGAAAAATCTGGTCTCCGGTATTGATATTTTACGGTACGTATTTATACTTAACCAAAACAATACTGGGTGCTTTATTTTTTAAAACGATAAGAATAAAACTGGCTCGTTCTCATTCTTAATACTTAGATCAAGAATAAATGGCGAACACAAAAATCTGAGAAATAATATGACCACCCAAAGTTTTTCCAATTGTAATTTCGTTGCCCTGTTTAAGTATATCTTATGACATCGTTTGCCCCCTTCTTATAATGTATATTTTACACTTTTGCTGCACTTAGAATATGATACTAACTGTCCGGAATAGTTCGTACTGTAAATAAACTTCATTTGATTTTTTAGCAACTACATGCCCAAGTCCATGCTGCTCTGAGAAACGTACACTAACACATTCTGGAAAATGCATGAAAAATGAGTCAGTAATGAAACTAACGATCTTCCTTTGTGAAATGTGAGGAGCAAACTTTTTAAGCCAGAGATGTCCACAGTATCCATAACACTGTGTTAGAACAGAACAATTCAACGTGCCACTAAGTCATCGATTCCATGTCGGCTGTTTTATAACGTTTGCATTGCAGCGACTAGAGAAGTAGTTAACCACAGCCAGCATGTTAAACTGTGGACGTGAGTTTGAAGACAGTCTCTGTGTGTTCTGAATGTTAGCCATATCTGCATATAAGATATTAATACATAATATGTATTTTCTCTCTATGCCTAATAGAAACTTTGCAGCTAACCTTAAAACGTATGGTAATATTGCTTCCGAAGGCAGCAGATGGTTGACGATATACCTTAGTGACGACTCCGCAAAAGTTCAGGACTAAGTAAGTGTTTAATGAATATCATTCGTGTGCATACATAGTGTTCTAAAGAGGCTCCTCTCATCTCACAGCCAGAAACTGTCCCGCCTTAACTAGATTGTAATGCTATTCTACACACATTGAATAATGGCTTTACAAAAATGTAAAGAAATATATCAATACACTACCTAATTCCAACATTACGCTTTTAATTAATAGTGAAACCACGCGAGCTGTAAAATGAAGCCGGATAAAACTATTAAAATGTATTAATGATGACTAGAAATCTTTATAAAGTTAAAACTTGTCGGATTTACGGTACCTTGACAAAAATTTTAGACACTATTGTTAAGTACACAAATTATAAATTTAAGGAAAAAACACGAGTGGGATAGATTTCTTTTTTCATGCGTGAATAAATGCCAATGAACAGCATAGGTGCTGAATTCATCTTACGAGTGGCGAAACATTTACTTTAACCCACAGCGTAAATTTTTTTCTATGAGCTGAATACTTGAATTTTTATTATTTGTGAGTATCAGGAATTTAAAACGTAATAAATTGAAGTGTAACAAACTATTCGTTACTACTTAAAATATTATAGTAATCCATATGACATTAGCTTCATTTTGCGAATGCGAAATGTAATATAAGAGATAGGAAAATAAAGTTTACAAAATTAGACATTAAGAATTTTAAAACGGAAAATGAGTTGCCTGCTTTTTTTAACGTTCAGAATTGTTTAAAACTAATTAAATTCTGTCTGCTATACAAAACCTGTATAGTGGCATATCAGAAATAAATATTATCTGTAAAACATTAATCAAGTAAACAAAAAACTGAAACTTACGCAGCATTTCTTTGGGCCCATTTTTATCTACCAGGAAAAAAATTGGTGTATAAAAGCTTCCCCTACCTCTCCAAGACTTGCATCAATCACTCTCTGTCACTCAAGTGTAACAGTAAGAATTCTTCCGTCTCTCTTCTGACTACCGTGTTCAACCAAGAGATGATGACAAAATTTATCTTCTTATTACTCGTTTATATCTGGTGTCTGAATAAAACGGAAACCGAGTTATTTACTGGCAGGCATTCCTTTTGAAAACGAAATAAATGTAACTAGATGAACATAGGGAGGTGACAGTATTCAACGGATTATGCTTTAATAATGTTATATATTAAGAAATGTGAGGAGCAGATTACTGTAAGAATCTGTCTTATTAAAATATTAGGATCTTCTACTGGTTTAGATCCTATGATTACTGGCAGTTGCTGAGCTTATCGCGGTTTAAACCACATCGATGCCTACTAGGTGTTGACACATCGTGGTATGAACTTTAATATTACTAATTGTTCGTTTATATGTTACAGGGGAAAATTCAAAGCTTTGATGAAAAGAACAACTCTGGCGCGAACATGACGTTAACTAACCTCACTACGTGCAAGGTACCGAACTCTTGTATGTGTTTTCCTTCACGCTGATTTTTCTATGAGACGCCAACTGGTAACCAAACCACGAAGTTCAACACAAGTGTTAGCAATACATTCTTTTTTAACTTTTGACTACTCGGTAAGATAAAGTTGAATGAATGATTGATTTTTTGTAATATTTTGAGCCCATGGGAAGGGGCATGGGGAGGGGAGATGTGTGGAGGGAGCTTTAAAAGTATATTAATAGTAAACGTGCAGTTATGAAATTTGCAAGAACCGTTTTGCGAATTCCTAGGTGATTTATTTTTGCAAGAAATATTTTAGACATGTTTATAAGTTACGACACAAATCTCCTCTTATTTCAAAACCTAAACAATGTAGTTAAAGTTGTAGTTTTAAAATTTATTATCGATGCTACAAAACAATCAGGTGACTCCATTGATATGTAATTTTTCTTTGAAAAATTACTGAACTGGAAGTGTCGGAGAGTACAAAAAAATGAGTAATGACGTCTAGTCTGCTGACAGACAATGCAAGCAGCAATGACATACATGACGTGATGTTGAATACTTGGAACTGTGCACATGCTGTCGACACAATTGCTCACTGAATGATTACAGTATGCTGTTGGAAGTGTTAAGGTCAGCGTGACAGCTGTGATACCTTACGAGTATATATGTTCTATCCGTACAGCGTAATATTCTGTCTTCAGTATCAACTTCCGGTCGGATGCGTTTGCTGCTACGCTGCTGCAGTGTACATGTCGATTAGGACGAAGAAATACAAACATCAAGGGTCTCACAGTTGGTCCGATATGCAGCACCAGATTGTTGGGATGAGTTACGTTCAGTAATTATAAGGTTTTTGCACAATACATTACTTTGATTCTCCCTGCATTTAAGTTCGCGGGCTCGCAATATTTAATATAATTTATTGATTGAAAAGCATTAATGAGTTTAATGACGTAATTCAACAAGGTAATGTAAACCGTATTTCTTTTTAGATTTATTGAAAATGCAACTACGTGAAAAATACCTAAGACGTAATTTCAACATTAATTTAACACAGAAAATGTGTCGATCCATTGATATGAACTTCCACACCTTCAAGCATTTAGCTCACTTTAAATATCAAAGCGCTAGACTACGCCATACTGTGAAATATATACCGTCAATCCAGTCTGATCATTAACAGCCTGCTTATCACTAGACACGCCTTGCCTAATGTTTGCTTTGTTAAGATTTTACGGAATTTTACTGAGCAATGGATGCCAATGCTGACGATCTCTACAAATAAAACAACAGTTTAGCTTCTGTACACTTGCGTGCTGTTATTTTATTGTTGTTATGGCATAGTGGTAGCCTACAGCAATGAGCTCGCGTTTCGGATGACAAGGGTTTTCTTTCCTTTCTGGCTGTCTGAATATTAGTTTTCCATTGTCTTTCGATGTTTATACAGCATACAGAGCACTGCTGCCCACATCCCTCGCTCTGTTTTTGACTGTTAGAGTCACTGATTTCTGTCTAGTAACAACACTGCTGCGAGACGTTTATTTCCACTGCCTACCTAGTTACCTAAAAAAAAGGCTGCTCACTATTAAGTTACCACTTCTAAGGCCATCTCAGTGAACATTAACCGTTAATAAAACTTTATATCAGTGTCAGAAGTAAACACGGCAATTGTTGATAACATGGTAGTATTCGAGACTTTTAAGTGAGTTAATTTTTCAGGAAACAGAATATAAATGGTTTTATTTTGTTGGTTAGGCTGCAGGTATGTGGCTGACCGTAGTGCTGGGACTGATGATGGTGTGTCGAGCACAGCCGGCAGGGATGCTGAACTATGTCGACCAATGGACAGGCAGCCACGTCATGCTTGTCAGTGAAGGTGAGTATCTCCAATTGCTTGGGTCTACAACTCGGCACATATATCTCTAGCACACTCGGCTGATTTTTAATAAACGTAAGGAGCCTACTTGAGTTTCAGCTGAGTTGTTGACATGGGACCTTATTATGTAATCAGTCTTTCACCTTTAAGACAGTTATCACGTAACTAAGGTTATGAAGGAAATTCGTATTCTGTAACGCAAAGTGGCTTTATGACTGTCGTTCAAATAACTCACGACTGTCTTCATGTAACGATCGGGTGCT
>PNEQ01070272.1:13301-34929 GCA_003012365.1 Medauroidea extradentata
AGGGGCGCATGTCTTAGGAAGTATGTATAAGCTACATATATCCCAAACCAAAAACAATGGATAAAGTTATGATTACAATTTGCTAGATGGTACTATGTAAGGAATTATTTAATCTAGAAATTATAGAAAGTTCTAATTAATGTTACAGAAACAATCAATTTACTATCGGTTTTACGAAATAAGATATTAAGATGTTACGTTGAGTAAACATATTATGTACTCTGCAATGTTTAGTTTTAATCCCCATTAACATATTGAGTTTTAATTAAAATAAACTTTGTGCAAGCTGGAATATGGAAACACGCACAGCAATAAACTAAGTAAGTCTACCTCAAGTCATAAAATATTTACATTACAAAGAACACACACACAAATTCAGACGTAATATTTACACAATCTATTTGCTAAAAAACAAAGCCATGTCAGTTACATTTTTCAAAAAACCCGTAAGGAACACATATAATATCTCTTTGTCACACCACGTTGCCACGTTGACACTACAAAATATCTATAAATACTTGTTCTGCATCAACGTATTAGTTAATAACGAATTCAATTCGTTGACCCTATAAGAATGATAATAACCTTTGTCGAAAGCAACTAGGAGTGTACACAATTATTTAAACTTCCCATCAGAATACAACATTTGGAATCATTAGTCAAATGTTAATTTTTAAAGTTACGTTTTGAAGATTCATACTAAAGATATTAAAGTATTTAATTAAATTATATGTTTTATATTATTTCAACGATGTAAAATTTATTGCTAGCTATTTCGGTCAGTTATTTTTAAAACAAAAATCTTATAAATGCAAGTATTTCTGACTAA
The DNA here is from genome assembly GCA_003012365.1 of Medauroidea extradentata. Taxonomy (NCBI): domain Eukaryota; kingdom Metazoa; phylum Arthropoda; class Insecta; order Phasmatodea; family Phasmatidae; genus Medauroidea; species Medauroidea extradentata. Next base: position 14,131 of record PNEQ01070272.1, read on the forward strand.
ATCAGCGACATGAAACTTAATTCCAGCTAGTACGGATTCTATAGTTTACATGAGATAGGTTTGTTAAATGGTAATAACATATTTTAGGTAAAAAATAATAACTTGATATTTGAAAACCCAAGTTAACTCGAAGCCAATTTATTTCTGTGTGCTTTAATAACATGCGAAAATTAGGAAGGGGTTGAACATAATACATATCGTCGTAGTAATTACTTTTATTTGTACTTGCCAAGTAAGGTACATATAAACTTCCTGTCCCATGTTGCATAGTCTGCGATTTTTCATTGTGGTATTCACTCGTCCCTGCTTGTAGCAACATTGTGTGCTGTATTGCTATTTTAACAAACAAGCAATAAGATCTACGCTAAGTACAATTTTTTTCCTTTTTTATCAGTTTGTTTCTAAAGTCCTTCTTTAAAGTGACTTTGACAAAATATTAAATTTTAATGAAGTATTACACCAAAACTTAACACACAACATTGTACGACGTCAGTATTGGTTCTAGGTGTTAGAATGACACGTCATTTAATCAAAACATAGGCAATATCACATTCATAGACAAGTCAATCGTATTTTATGCATACCTTTTTTTTACTATGCTCATGGTGATCAACCTTCACTAAATGTAAACAGTACCAACACGTTACTTTGAAACAAACACAAAAAATTAATAAAATTGCAACAGTTATACTTAATACACAATCTTCAAAGCCATCTGAAATATCACACACAGCTTACAAACGTGTCTGGTTTCCAGTTCTCTTATGCTATGTTACATCTGATTTCATCGCAGTCGAGCCTGTAATAACAGTATCCCCTGCAGTGTCACATTCAACCATTGTCCTATTTATTCTGGATGCTTCAGTTGAAACAATTTACACATCACTAACATCTCTCACTGCCTTTAATATCATCTCTTCGCCACCTTAACATTGTCATCTTCGATCCTGAGCACTTAGATTTTGGTTGGCTAGCAGTTCTCTAATTCTGGCACACAAACGACTTCATTGAGCTGCATTGTCCATCCGCCACATTCTGTGCTCTATCGTCCCGAACCACAAATTGTCCTTTGTTCAGGCGCAACGAGTCAACGAAGGAAGCAGCAGCAGCGCCGTAGCGCCTAGTGCCGAAGTCTTAACGGAGGTAGTATTTCTCTTTCTCACCTAATACAGTCACTGTGCAGAAGCACTGGCTCTGCCCACTAGTCCGTGTTCGTGCTCCTATCATGTTCCATCAATTTTTACTGTCACTATCTTAGATTCATTTATGCCGACAAAATATTTTGCCAGTTTGTTAATGTCACTATACAGGTTATTTAGAAGTGGCATGCAATGTATTGCAGCCGCGAAGCCTACAATGTCCAGGTCAGAATCTGCGATTTGAGTACCAAAGCCTTACTGGCATAGCAGCGCAATTGGGGGTGGCGCCACTACACTTGCACTCTTTGCACACCCCGTGCGCACTCCTTATGCTGTACCTTGAGCAATTGTACGTACAGCATAATTGTTCAACGTCATATGCTCAACCTTTGTTCACCAATTGTTGGGCGTTTTCTGACACTTCCGACGCCAAGTGTCTTGTAACAAATTTCTTGTCTCAGTTAAAGCTAACTTGCTTCTGGGAGTTTAAAACCTTACTCAACTACACTCTCTATGTAACCACTTTCTACATGACGTGTGATATAGACATATGTAATTAATTTTAAAATTTTTAATTTAAAACATTTTTGAAAATAAACCAGTTATAATTTAAACTTATTTTAAAAGAAATATATGTGTTTGGTAATAAAAACACTATGATAACTGAGACAGTATAATTTAGTAAGATGTTTAAATTATTTTAAAACACATCCTGAAGTGTTGCAAGTGTACTAATATTATGCTACAGAGCTGTAATACTGTTGTCACAGAACGTGCATTGGGACTGACTCCGAATTTATAAAATACAAAAAAAAAAAAAAAAGCATGATTCTAAATTATTGTAGGATCTAGAGTTTTATTATATAAGGTCAGAAATACCCTATTAGTTTCCCCGTATCATTCAAACTATTTCTATAATACCGAGCGTCAATAAATATACAATTTTATGACAAGTTTGTTTATTATAGAATACGTTAATACGTTATCTGTTAATCACACAAAACTCAAGTGTATTATGTGAGACAAAATTAAGAGAAATAGTTACTGAGGTATCATGTCTGATCAAAATTGTAAAAATGGCCAGCAGTTTGAAAGTATGATATTAGCATGAGCAAAATACGTAACAGCTAAGTAATTTTACTAAGTATTACAAGTGTGCCGAGTTTGGTGAATTGTAAAACATGGTTACTTAAGACGTGTAGACACTGGCAAGCCGAGCTGATTTGGGAAATTATGAAGTCATTGACCAATACAAACATTTAACAAGAATGTCTTCTACAGATTTTGAGTGCCAGCTGAATTTAATTTGGGTCAAGAGTTGCATGAGAAGACACGACGTTCAGAAGAGCAATATCGTTGACTGAAAGGCTAGCAGTGACTTTACGCTGTTATGCTTCAGGTGACTCGTTTATCAGTTTGCAATAACTTTTTAAAATATCTACGCAGAGAATAGGCTTCGTAGCGAAACGAGGTCCGTGAAGCAATTGCAGAGGAACTGAAACAATATATGCAGGTACGTAATGTAGTAAGAAAGTCATTATAAATGAATGTTTGCACGTGTAGATAGTATTGCTTTTAATCCAAATCGCAATATTCTTCCAAAAAACCCTCACTTCTTTGGATGTGGTGATAACTAAGGGGGCGGGAGTAGAGAATGTGTACGCGCGGGTATTAGGACAGGTGTGCGAGGCTGTGTTGATACAGCAGGAGGGGTTTGATGTACCTAATGTAATCATAGTGTGGGAACACAGAGGGATGTAGGATGTGGATGCGTGTATGGGTGAGGAAAACATTGTTTGGGGTGGGCTAGTAAAGCGACTAATGTTTAATGCCCCATTGTAAGCACATTCATATTCACCTTGATCTGCACTAAATGTAACGTTATTTATAGCATGTTGGACGTAGTTTCGAGTGCGACTTGAGTAAATTTTCAGTTTATTTTCAATAAACAAACCAAAACTGCCATACTCGCCGATACTGGAGGTTATGAGTTCAATTAGCTGTGAAAATGCTTTAAATATCTGAAATGCAACCTTACATTTCGTCCGTGGTATGTTCGTCTCGCTTACTCCTCTTTGCTGGAAGTTGTGAAGCACAGTCATCTTTAAGTGCTTCAGTAGTGATCGGAAAATAAGATAATATGTCGTGATAGAAGTGTTAGTAATAACGGACTTCACTGATAAGTAATTAGTTATTACTATTTAAGCTCCGCCTTTGACATATTCAAATGTGCGCTTTTACTGGGCTGTTACCGGTGTCTTTGTAGACAATTATCTTTATTAAATACAACTAAACAGTTTGTATGTCAAGAGTTTTACTTTAAATACATGAGTAGTAAATAAACTTACACAAACAATTGTTGTGTAGTGTGAAATAATAAGAACAATCCATTACTAATCGTGCCATTTATTTAACCATAAACGTAATCAAATCATATACTGTATCAATGTAATAACTATTAAAGGAACACATACGTTTTAAAAAACGATAATAACTTATCGTAAAATACTAATATATAAATTACTACTGAAGTACTGGTGCTGATATATATATATATATATATATATATATATATAGATATATATATATATATATATATATATATATATATATATATATAATGTACTGACTATTCACTTTCCTCATTTTGATACGGGGACAATGAATTGCATAATGAATTACATAATGGTAATTTTACTAGAATAAATGTGATTTAATTTATATTATATCTTAACGTCATCAAACCTCCCAAGCCTCAGTAAGTTCTATCTTTTACATGTACAGTATTACATTCCACAGGAACCTATATATCATTTTTAAAAATAAGTTAGTTTACTGCCAACTAGGTCAAATTGCATTGACCATATTACAGCGATTAACAGATACCAGAATCATGTGATGGATGGATACATGTTGCACATACGTTTGATCAGCAATAGAATTATCCCCACAGCCTTGGACTGTAAGTTATTTGAGGTGCCGATGAATAGTGGAAGTGACTATTATAATCATAAAGACTTTTTAAGTATCGTGTTACTTGCTGTTGTTGGTGAGAAATACTATTTCTTTTATATCAATGCCGGAGGCAGGACGGATATCGGATAGCGGTGTGTTCAAAGCATGTGAACTGCACAAAAAATATAAAACAAATAATTAAAACTTGCAATGCCAGTTCCACTGACAGGACAATGCACGCCTATTTCATATCACTCCATAGTAATGAAGCGTTCTTCCTTTCCCAAAATATAACGACAGTGTATTTGCGACTCCACAACAAAGGAACTGAGAAAACGATCTATAACTACAGGATATGTAGAGCGAAAAGAGTAGTGGAAAACACCTTCGGCATATAAGCATCGGTTTTCCGAGTGTTAAGTCTATGTTACTAGAACTTGGCAATACTACTCTCTGACAGACATTGCTGTAATACTCATGCATAGTTATTTGAGAAGAAACCAGGACGCTGTCTCTCTTTCTCTCTCTCTCTCTCTATATATATATATATATAAATATACACACACACACACATAATCCTCTAGACACTTCTAATACAGACAACAGAGGAAACTTCAGACGAGGAATTTGGAGATAGGAGTCTGAAGCAATGACGTCACTTTTACCTTTGACTCACCAACCACGATGACATAGTCTAACAGTCAAACAAGTAAGATATACGATTGCACAGTATTTTATGGAAGAGGGGGCGTTGTCTTGGTAGGAACTATATGCTTACCGTATCTACTGTTGCACGGGGCGTGTTTCTACCAAGCACAAATGAATGTGGCTCACAAGAAAACTGGGAACTTGTATACACTCTCTCGGCACCTGTAATGCAAAAACAAAACAAATATCAACGTGTTTTGTGATATTTCTCATTTCATAATGGACACGTACACTACATGTCCCTTCCGTGTGTCACTTAGCGGTCACTTTCACTATCCAAGAAGGTCACATGATATTTAGTGTTACGTAAGTGACTTTTACAGTTATAGAAATTACATGACAATTCTTATTAAAATAACCAACGTAAATAAAAAGCATTAAAAATTTTTATATCACACCACAGATGTAATAGGCAGTAACATTCAAAGGTTTTTTTTACTGTTACCAGCACTACCTACGTAATTTTTCACTGTTACCGATGCCACCTGCAGTACGTGGGTTTTCATTGTTATCGGAACTACATGTTTGGTTTCCTTAACAAATTATAATCTCCAAAGAAACGTACTCTGTATATATTTTAAAACATTTCACTAAAACGTATTGTTACAAGTTTGAGACACACAAACTTTTCATGTGGGCAATAACCATGAGTTCTTTTGGGATAGAGGTCTTATAATTATAGATAAAAGAGTTAAATTAAGTACTGGATTTAATAACCCACAAAGCTACGAAATACACAAAACAGTAACTCTCACAACATAATTAGTTATGCACACAATTAGTACTGTTCCACAGAACGTTAATTAACTTTGAAAATTAAAGCACATGAATATTTACCATTAATCAATTAAAGACTACAAATCTCAATAAAAGTTCGGTCATATATCCAATCAACAGTCTCTCACAGTTACAATGTACAACCTTAACAGTCCTAAGGGAGGATGGCTCACTATGTACAGTGCAGCACCCAGAGTGCATCGCTGTCTTCACTCTTGAGGTCTTCGGTTTGACTCCCGTCGCACACCTCCTTCTTCGCCTGTCGACCCGCAGCAGAAGCCTTCTTGTCTCACCCAGTACTGCTCCGAAGGTATGTGCCTGTAGCCTCGCAGTAGACTCCGACGTCCCCAAGACGTCTTCCTGACATCACCAAGATGTCCTCGCCAGCCTCTCTGCACCAGCCCAGCACCTCCTCCGAGCATGACTAATAGCGATCTCTCGAAACACCCCTTCTCTTGAATCTCCAGGTAGACAATCTCCTCAAGTAGCCAGTTACTGCCCTCCTCGACACAACCCCGGCTGTGTTGTTCTCCACATCTCACCGTCTCTGCAGCACTCCAACACAACACCACAAGTGTTGTTCGTCCTTTCTGCAGCTCGCTGGCGTCACACAGCCTCGACACCGACCACTGCCGTCATGCTGCCATTCTCGGAACGCCACACCTCGCCAGCTGAGTCGCGCCGACACACAGCACCTTAGTGTTATCTGTCCCTTCTTCAGGGCGCTGATGTTACTCAGACTCGACACCGACCACCGACGCCGGGTTGGCATCCTCGAGGCTCCACACCTTGTCAGCTCCGCCGATGTTACATCAGTCTCGACGCCGTCGTGATACCGCCCCAAGGCGACCTGTCACTTCTCATGACGTCCATCGTCATCCCAGTGGCAACGCCGCACCTAAGGGCGCTGCCTCACACCACTCTCGGTCTCACTTCATCCTCACGACTCACTACTAAGACTCCACAAGACTATCACAAGACTCTCACTTCCCGACTCCGCACAAGACTCTGCACAACTAGACTGACTCATGTTGCGCAGTTCCGATGCTTTTATACGGCCCCTTCAATGACGCCAATGGCTGATGAAATACGGTGACCTGAAGTCTAAAAATAGACATTACCTCGGTCGTACTTGTTGATAGTCACGTATTCGCACTGGCGTCATCGGGGAAACCCAGTGACGTCTCTCGGGAGATGCAACATAGCTGCGAAACCCCATGACATCACTGGTTGACTCACAGGGCTGACCACCCAGCATGATGTAATGTGCCTGCTGCCCGGCCAACACGCAACAGTATGTTTTTTTTTACAAGACATTACTTGTACATTTGCCTAGATTTTTCTAGTTAAAATAAGTACGGCTTCTACTTTTTCCAAAACAGTTTTTTTTTGTTTATCCTAAAAGGTTATACGTTTTTCACATAAAAAGTATTTTCAAACAAGCTACAAAATATAATGACCTTCAACATACAACAAATAAAGAACCTATACCACACATGCCACAGGTAACCTTAGAAACATTTGTCATGGATCTTACAGATACGCGAACAAAACTACAATGCGATGTAAACCTTTCCGTGCATGCGTCACTAATTAGTATAAACTATATGATCTATATATGAGAAATTGGTGTATCAATAACCATGTCACATCTACGCCAAACTCATCCAATGCACATTTGGAAAGTATCTCTGAATTCTTACCCAATTCCCTTGCTAGTGCTTTTGTTCATTTTCCCATTTCCTCTCCGGAGAGACGCTAGTAAACTCGTCTTCTTGCCACGTAGTAGTGGTGGAGATCTTGCGGATCCCACAAGTCCCTTTATCCCGGTAACTTCCAGTAAATATCAATATGTTGCCTTGGGTCCACTACATCGTGGCATCCAATACACAAGATACATCGTCTTGGTCACAGAAACTGCTAGACCGTGTTGTGAAATGTAAAAGATGCTATGCTTGGCCACAGCGGCTCAGAGCGCAGCTAGCCAACATTCCACTGATTTGTAATGTAGCACACAAAGGTATTCGCGAAAAAACCTACACCTGTGTGGAACATCAATGTGAGCAGCGAGCAGCTTCGCTCGAGGCTCGCTACACTACTGACTATAGCGAATGCTCGTGTTAGTTACTTTACAATGTTCTGTTACAAGCCAGTCGTCGGCAGTAGACTATCATCCGCTAGTTGTAGGTTCCTTGTTGGTTCGGCTGTCCAATGGATCGATGAAGATTCGTTGGAACAACGTTTACCTCGAACACTTTGCGAACGGCTCACGAGCGATTCGCGAACCGCTCAGCTCACATGTGTGTACGCGGCGATCATGAAATGTTCGAATGGCCTTTTTTTTTTTTTTCAGTGGAAATACACCATGAACAAAATCTTTAAAAGTCAAGTCACCGAAAAATATTTCCTCATATGTATCTTGTGATAAAGAAATTTAAATAACCGCTATTTTGGAAATATGAACACGGCGTGGTTACAATACAAAAGATTCACGTAACCTTAATAACTACGCAATGAGTACTAACTTTGTTGAAAAACGATCCACGATTTCTTAAGTTCTTTTGGGAAAAAGTGTCAGGCGGGAGAAATGCAAACACGTCCCAACAGTTCTGCGCAGGCTCCAGTAATTGTAGCTCTGCGTATTAATTATTGTTAGGCTGTGTTCCACAATTCCTTGCGTGTTTTCTTCGTGCTCTTCATTTGGAACGTCACCACACTCCTTGCGTGCTCCGGAACGTAAATAAATATTGGCCCCGATAATATACCTACATCGAGCAAGCATTTACACATGCTCGCTACACATACTCGCACTAGCACTCGGCCATTTGGATAAACTCTCTCTGACGTCACTTCCGAGCGCGAGTAGGCCGACGTGAGAATGCATTTTTCCTATTTGGAACACAGCGTTTTTGTAGCTTACTTACATAACAATACCGAACTTTGAAAATGAACATAGCATTTTTTTTTAATGTTTTCAACCAATCAAAACTAACTTAAACTAATCGAAATTAATTTAAACTAACCTAAACGCACAGGGGTCGTGTACGCGCGGGGGACCTTTAAGATGTACTTGTATTTCTCTCGCTAGGAACACACACACTAACACGTAAAACACGCAGAAAATAAATGTGATATCGTAAGTCTCCTCGACAAAAAAATTTTTTTTTCATTATTAAATTAAAAAAAAAATGAACGGGCTTAGAATTTAAATGTGATTGCTTAATTGTATAAATAATAGATTAATTAACACAGTTAATCGTATAATTAATATCTTCTGCACTTAATAACAACGTACTATAACTGCGTGCTGCATTGGTTTTAAGTTTTGTCCTACGCAAGTGACTCGCAGCAGTAGTTACAGCTCTGGTATGCTACGTCAATCATACTTTTCATTTTTTGCTTTGTTAAATTGATTTTGGAACTCTTTTTTGTATATTTAATTAATGGCATATTACATATCATAGATTATCCTATACACTTGTTAAGCAATTTTGGCGTACATGAAAGGAAATATTAGTACAATTGCAACGCGTGCTCTGGTTATTTATATAAATGGTTGCTTGATTGATAATTAATTAGTTAATGTTCTGGAATGCTCGGGTACGATAATGAGTAAGCCGGTAAGTTATTTACCCGAGTAGCATGTCGTTGTTATCCTATAATGATGGACCGTTACTGTGTCAGATTTATCGGTACGCTTCTTAAGGATTTTTATAACGTTGAAAATCATGTGAGCGGAGTCGCCGTCAGTTATCTGATATACTAACTGCCACGTCTTGCATCATCTCCCCAAACAATACTCGTAGGCATCCCGATCTGCCGTACTTCGCAACTCGACGTATATACTCAGTGGCATCCCGACGCCCAAAACGACGATGACGAGGGCACTCCGGCCCACCGTACTCCGCGACTCTCTAGCGTCCCAACGCCTAAACTGACGACGTCCGGCGGCATCTCGGTGCGCCGTCTTGCGCGGCCCCGACGTCTTTTTCGAAACCGTTACCGAAGATAACTTGACCACTGGCTGGCGCCAAAATCCCCGTCGCTTGGTCTGCAGGCTTCGGTTCAATTGGGGCCAATCAGGAGCCAGCTTCCGACTGATGGCCCCGCCCTTCAAGGACAACTCCTTGCTAGAGCCGTATTTATTGGGTAATTGCACCATTCCTCTCGGTTATATACACACAATTACACTAAATGTCTTATTACTTTTTCACATTCCTTATATCTTAATTAATAAATCACTGGCTTACAATTACATCTTAAGAGATATTGGCTGGCTTCCCTCCCCTGCCCTGCAGTTAGGGTTTGTTGGCTTGAGCGGGGAGGGGGGCGAGAAGCCCCAGACAATTGCCCTGCACCTGCTCGTTTCCACGAAGGCACTATATATACAAATGCCAGTTTTTCCTTATAAAATCTGGGACAGTGATGATATCTTAATGAAAGCTATTTTATCGTCATCCTGACACGATGGCGAGAAGATGTAGTGGTCGCAAGACATAGTTATGAATAAATATGGGATTTGTGTCAGTTGAGTAACACTTATCTATTGAATATGATTGACTGCGGTGGCGACCACATGGGTGTGTTACACCTTTTTTTTTCCAACTGGTGTATTATATACGCAACCCTTTCTCGGCGTTTTCTGGATTGAGATTTATAATGGAATGTAGTATCGTTATTATTTCATGCATTATATTACAGTAAATTTTTATGATAACGCCAAATATAAATGAACAACTGATTTTACCCTTTAGAAGAGAAAGCGTGTTGCTCTTTGTTGTTTTCATTTAATTTTCCAGAGTTTTCTTTGTATCGGTCCACATTGACTTCGAACTTATAGTTTCCTGTATTTTATTTATCTCGTTTGGTTTGGAAATTTAAATTTAATCCATTAAGAAAATCGCTACTATTAGTTGTTCTGGATGTAATACTCATCCCCTGATTTATGGGTTATATTTGTAGTGAATAATGTCTACAGTAACTTTTCTTCTTTGAATACTTTTCGTATCGTTGCTGTTCTCTAGTAGGACTTGAGAATGTCTGATACATTAAATCCAATTCAATTAATGTTTATGTTATCTAATAACCACTGAGTACAATACTGCAAAACAATCTTAAAGAGAGATCGGGGCCGCGGTGGTCGAGTGGTCGGATATATCGCCTCCCACCTCCCGAGCTCGATTCCTGATGTGGTCGGTCCCAAGATTTTTTCATGTGGGAATCGTGCCGGACGATGCCGCAGATCGGCAGGTTTTCTCGGTGATCACCCGTTTCCCCCGCTCATTTATTTCGGTGCTGCTCCGTACATAATGTGACTCTCCCCCAAACCCCCGCGTTAAAGACCTCGACGTTAAGGGCTAACCAAAATCACTTCACTCACTTTATGAGGTAAACGTTTGGTATAATTAAAAGCCACACCTTTAGCTTAGAGAAATGTTTTCATTCGTGTAGGAATAATCACTGGGATGATTTAGCTGAAAAAGTGTGTTGTGAATGAGGGATATATCAGGTTATTAGTTTCTGTACCTACCAATTGGGTATAATAAGGAGCAAATAAATGGATAATTTCTATTTTTTGTTGTTTTAATAATTTAAACAATTGAAAACAAAAGCTATGGAAGTTGATGTTCGAAGTCCTAAAATATAAAACAAAGAAAGTCAGATGACAAGAAGTTTTAGATTTAATGCTTTTAAACAAAAATAAACGGGTTAGTAAAATCGAATGTTATCTTGTGCGGTGTAATTATGATGTAGTACGCCCTGAATAATTTAAATTATTACTTTTCCGTTCAGTTACCTTCGACTAACGTGAAAGTCTTTGAATCAGATTGCACGAGTGAAATCGGGATATGAAATATACTTTTTCTCTGAATATATGAGTTTAATTAATTTTCGTGAGCCTTATATCAATTACAGTGAGCTACGTTATGATTCAAACAAATAAGAATTTTTAATAAACTCAACAATTTGTTATTTGTTTATTTTAATATTTAGCATATTACGTCAGACGCATGAAATAGATACAGGAAGAAAAAGAGCCCAGCTATGATATTAAATATAATTATAATTGGTAATGGAATGCTCGTATTGCCTTAAAATATATTAATTGTAGTTGAATTAGTATCATCCCGTTCAAAGTTTATGGTTGACGAAATTTATGTTCAACTTAATGTTCATTAGGTACATCGATAATTACATCCTAATGCGAAATCTTAATTAGAAAATTATAAAATACTAGAGTGCACTGTAAACATTTTTTGTACTTTAACAAAAAAAATCCTTGGAATCCCAGTTGTCAATGAAATTCCTTGTAAAACTACAATGGTTGTCCTTGTAATAAAATACAAAGAATATGTTTGTAAATTTACAAGGACACGCCTTGTAGATGTTCTTTTAATAAGGGAAAAAAATTTATGTTCATTGTACTTCATAAATAACACTGAACTTATTTATTAAATACGTTTTGAATAAAGGACGCATTCATGAGATTATTTTTGAAAAGAAAATCTTGGGAGGTGCTGAGTTTCGAACCACTCCCCCCATGCTCGGAATCTGCGCATCTTATACCTGGACCACTGTGACTTCTGTATCGATCTGACTTTATTTATTAGTATACATTCAGTGTACAGTTATGTAATAATTATTTATTTTAAAGAACGCAATTAATATAAATATTCACTTTATTCCAGAAAAATACTTTTCAGAGGTTGCGATCTTTACATAAGTAATTTCCGGCTAACTTACGATTTTTGTAGACTACACATTTTTTCTCTAAGTTTCTTGCAAACAAAATCCTTTTAATGTTATAAACTAATATTCTAAAACGAAAATTGTTTCAATAGTTTCAAAATTTTGTACAACTACGAAGAAGTGCTTTGTCATATTTTACAAAATAATTAACAGTGCAGGACCTGTCCATATAGGTACAAAGAATTCATTTGTAGTACTACAAAGTTTACATTTGTAACTTCATAAATTAATGATTTTACAAAGAAAATCTTTGTATTTTTACAAGTATTTGTAAAAGTACAAAAAAATTCCTTGTAAATTTTACAACATTTTTTTAGAGTGTAACGCAAAGAAACGAGCAGTTTTATGCTACATGCCAGTTACGAATAACACTCATTCTCTCGTATAGGCGACAGGTGTTATTGAGGTCTGAACATTCTCAAGGTATACAATTTTGTTGGAAGTATGTATTTTGATAGCAGTATCATTGATCGATTGACAAAAATACATTACTAGTGCTTCTTCGCGTGGGTGTTACAGCATAAATGAATGGTATATAATGTTAATCTAAAATTGATAGGTACGGGTACTTTACAGGATAAGTTTTTGTTTTGAGGCCTGATAACATAACTTTCACCTTGTGACAAAAGAATATAAATTTACTGTCACTAAACAGTCTAAGTAATTCTAGATAGTTTATTCTAGAGAAACGATACTCAGCTTCAATCTCCAGTTGCACATAGGCTAGAATCAAAGGTCCCAGTTCCATTTCCATGGGAAAATACTGAATCACTCGGTAACTGTTACATGCAAAATACATAACCTGAAATCACACTCGAAAATGACTGCAGGTCTACCCGAAGCATCTAAATAACTTTTGTTGACATGATGACTGTCATCTGATGTGTCATCTAATTTGTTCAAGTTAATAATATCAAATTACTGCCATATATATTGTGTTATTTCAATATAATAAGGATTCATTATAGATAAATTTATATTTAAAAATGACGTCTGTCAACGCAAGTGTCAGTCTCCTGTAACATTTAACAGCAGTGAAAATAAACTTTATGATGTTAGTAAAATAGTATGGTGTAGTTAATTTATCTCACGACTCTTGTGGTAAAACTAACCACATTTGTACGAGTTTCTCAGAATTGCAATTTTATTTGACCCCATAGCTGAGTATCCAACAACCCAGTAGCTATATCAAGCTGTATTTTTCTGCTACAACCCAATGTTTGACTCTTTTCTTAGCTCAGATCCTCTTGTGCTTAACCTCTGTCGTGTGGTCAGACCGTTCGCCACCCACCAATGCGATCCGGGCTCGATTCCCGGTGGGGTCGGTCCCCGGATTTCCTCATGTGAGAATCGTGCCGGACGATGCCGCTGGCAGCGTGTTTTCTTGGGGATATTCAGTTTTTACCGCCCTTTCGTTTCGGCGCTGCTCCATACTCACCTCATATCACCACTCATCAGAAGACCTAGATATTGAGCGTTGACAAAAATCTCTCTCTTTCCCCCTCCCCCCTCTCTCTCTCTCTCTCTCACACACACCAAGAGCACGTGTTGAAGTATTTAGCGAAGTCGTACGTAGCTTGTTGACTACCAACCGACTGCCGCGTACAGAATAATTTTTCTGGAATTTTTCATATAAAGCTATGGGTTAATACCAACCCACCTTCTCCATACACTCGTCATCTACTTTTCAGTTTTTGAAGTAAATATCCGCGAGCGCCAAGTCTGCTAAATTATAAGGAAAAAAAAAAATTATAAAAGGGCATCGCCCCTAAATTGGTTTTTTGTTTTGTCTTGTTCATTTTTTTTCTTATATTAAGGTGGTCAGTCGTATAGGAATTCGAATTAACTTCAAAATTTCTGTAGATATAATTTTTATCAAAAATTGCTAAATGCGTTAAGAGAAGCCCGCTTAGGAACAGAATTCAAAGAATGTAATACGAGTATATAACCATTTTCGACCACAAATTAATTTCTAAAACTTATTTACTTGTGACTTAAAATGACGAAAATGTATTTCTTTGTTTATGCAAACATATAAACATCTTCATGTAGAATTATTTCAAAAGTAAAGATGTGTGTAGCACACCTTTATCGTTTAGGGCATTCTACACCGGAAAATTCGTAATTTTATAGCTGTACCGATCACTATACAGCTCTTAAGAATCACATAAACAATAACTCCCCACAAATAAAATATATTTCGGTTCAAAAGTTTTCGTAAAAACGCGTTGTCAAATTAACGATTTGATTATTTTTGCTTCTTATCCAAAGCGGAACGATAAGAATGAGATTATTTACAGTGAAAGGAAATGTATTAAGCTACGAAATAACCGATTTAATTTTTCACTTAAAAATATTTTTTTTAATAAATGTGCAAAGAAATACAAAAATGTTGGCTCATAAAATAATTTTTTTAAGTACAAGCAATTTTCACGTGAAAATACAAATGTGTCATACTGTAGCTTAATACAATTACATTCTCTTGAAATTATGTATTTCGTACTGTTTAAATAGTTTTTTACAATGGGTAAGTAGCGTAAATTGTTAAATTTGAACTTTAGCATGTGCTTGTACGAAAACTATTGAAAAGAGAATTATTATATTTGTGGAAAATTATTATTAACGTAATGTGTAAGAGAGGAATAGTGTTTGGTACAGTTATACAGAATTTCGAATATTTTCGGTGCAGAGCATTCTTAATATTACGCTATAAACAGATATTTTCAACACTGAACGTCTAATAGGGACACTGCTAGACGAGAAGACCATGTTCCAGTTCACTGCCATCCATGCACATAAGGGTTAGAATAACTATTGATAACATAACAGTAAGCATAGATCATAGATCGTTCGCACAAGAACTAACCTCTATGTATTCTTACCTACCAATTCACAACAACAAGAAAGTGGTCGTGTGCATAGAGATACTGACATAAGAAATGGTAATATTTCATTTCTTGTGCGTACGCATAGGACAGCAACCAATCACAGCAAAGGAGTTTGTGAATGTCCGCCATGTTGGTTTAACCTCCAAAAATACACGAAAGCAAACAAAGCTACAATAAGAAATTTTAATAGAAATTCAAATGTTAAAAAACTATATTTCTATACTGTAAATAACGTTTTAAGCTGTACAGTTTGTAGGAACTTTGTTTCTGTATTTACTTTTATCTCCAAATACGATTCCACTTCAAATTGTTTCAATGAACTTCGGTTGTTTTTATGCAGCAAGGAATATTTCAGATTTGTCGAAAAACTGCCATTGGCTAAACACAACAGTAAGAATCCACTATTGAACTAATTTTGCACAAGGCGTCTGGTCGTGCACAGTGTCTACTGTTATGTTATATGTTCTGTGCTTATGTATTTTAATTGTGAACCAACCTTAAGACGTAGCCTACTAAGTGTGCCTGGGTCGCCATTACCGCTTGGGGCTTGGGGTCTACACGCTTCCAGCCACTGTGGACGCGCCAACTACGTCCATCCAGGCTACCACCTAAATTGACGGTTTTTTTCAGCTTTACGTCCTCTCTTTTATCCCACTCTTCGTACTGCTTCAGATGTTTTGTGCATTATTACTTTCCACGAGACTCTTCTTGCTTTTATCTTCTTGCCTCTTCCAGTTACTTTTTCAATACGTCAGAAACCGTGTTCCTTGTGCATGCAATTTTACTAACTTCTCCCCGTGTCCACGTCACATTCTGTTATATCAGACTTTCGCTGGAATGTAATCGTGCTGCTGGTTCTCAGCATTTATGCTTTCTCAGATGCTCTACTAGTAATTTGGAGATATAAGTAACTGCTAATGTGACCCTGGTGTGCATGCACGCACAACAACTTGAGATTAGGAAACTTAAGTTACCTGCACAAATGGGTTAATGAAACTTTATTGTGTTATCGTAACTCCAAAAACGCTTGCTTTGCCGAAGCCAAAATTTTATAGCAATTTTTAATAAATTCTGATGTGAAAGAATATTACTAATAATATCCACAGCTTGCACTTCAAACATAATTGAATATAGGGTATTCTAATGAACGCAATTAAGTAGTAGTTAAGTAGCAAAATTTTCGAAAAACAACATTTCATACTTCTTGTGTAACTTACCACAATAATGCCATGAATATTGTAAGTATAAACAATTATTCTTACATCATGTTTATTCGCGAATAAAACTGAACACGAATACATTAAAAACACTTCTTTGCTCTAGCTCAAATAGAGTGTACGGTACTAATTTGTACGAACTCCCTGTCTCTAAGGTATTTTAAAATACTTTATTATTAAAATACGATATATATATATATATGTATATATATATATATATATATACATATATACATATATATATATATATATATATATATATATATATATATATATATATATATATATATATAGTGAAGAGAAGTGAGGAGATTTTGACCAGCACTTAACATCTAGGTCTTTAGCATTGGGGAAAAATATGGTGAAGTGATACATAAAGAACAAAATTTTTCCATGCATCTTATATTGAACCACAATAATGGCGTGCATATTAAAGTAATAGAATGGATGTGATTATACGCTTTCATATAAAAATTTTATCGTTACCCTTTAACATTTGCAATAATTAACAGTAAAAATTAACCATCTTTGTCAGAAAGAAATAACTGATTGCAACTTTATTTAGTCATTAACGTGACGATCCCTTATTGGATATGAGCTTTGGCCTAAACATGTTTACCTATTAACAGTCAAAAGTTACATGTATGCTACCATAACTCACTTACCATAACATCAAAGTAAATGAGTTTGTACGACTCTACAGCTCTGAAAAAAATGTAGGAAAATGGTTGCTAGATGAAATACGTTAATTTACTCCAGTGAAAACTGCAACTTTTGCGCACAGTTCGTTCGCAATATATTGTTGATGCATAAACGGCCTAAAATGTTTGAATGATTTTCAGGAATATATTTATTTGTATTACATTTTTATTGGTTTACATGATGAGATTACGCAAAATGTCACATCCTCATAACCTAATTTTTTCAGGTAAGAAAATTTCCTGCGCTACACAGATATACAGATAAAAGCTAGTAGTGTAATGTGGGACGGCACATGATAAGAAAGACTACACACACTTGGTTGCCGCTGTTCTCTGCTTTCTTAAAATTTTATTCAGCTGTGTTATTTCAAACAAAATAAGTAAAAGTATTTCTAAATCTTTGAATGCAGAGAGACGGAATTTACTATTAATCAGAATTATTCAGTTGTAAATTACTGAGAAGAGTCATTAATGTAAGATGAAATATTTACAGAAAATGGTTTAGTTTATTCAGGATAACACTTTGAGTTAAAAAAAAAAGTGTTCGTAAACTGAAATAGATTTATGAAATTTTAACAACAAACATTTTCTGTAAATGACCGCAGATGAAATATATAGCTTGAAATAAACTTCCTGCATCAAAAACGTTTGACATTATTTTGCTATCAAATAATGTGGTTAAATTATACGTCTTGTAAGCAATATGTTGTGATGAAGAAAGAACACTTACGGGATGTCGTACTATGATTTTTTTTAAATTAAAGTGAATTTATTGCACATATAATATAAACTGTTTGACAATAACAAAGGTTTTCGTCTCTTTGAGCAAACTGCTCTAAGTAAAGACCTTATTCTTAAAAACAAAAACAACCACAATCAGCCAGTGAGGTAAACATACAAACATTGACAATAAACACACTGCTGGTTGTAGAGGCGAAGACCACATAATAAGAGAGATAAACAGAACGTCACATGAAATGCATGGTAATAATATGAGCATATAGCCAATGTGTTGTAGACATTTCGCAACATCAGGTACAAGAACCACTCATATTTAGTGTAATAAAAACCTAAGCTAGCGGAATATGATATAAAATAACAAACTTTAATAATTACTAATTTTTTTAAAGAATTACACAATAAAATAGAATAACAATTTATCGTATACATGTGCATTGATAAATGGTCTATGATTATATGCTAGCCAGATTTACACGTTGACAATGTTATGACAATGAATATTTGAAAAAATGAGAGGAAAAGAATGTTTTGTAAGGCAATGCGAATACGAATACAGTACATGTAATTACTTAGGCATTAACTGCTTAGATAAAGTCAACTAAAAGAGACTTTAACGAATTAGGTAAAGTCACTTAAGATACTCTTCCATACATTAATAACTTCAACAAAGCGTGTTAAATAGGAAATAAAGTGACTATAAACACCACAAACAATAATACATTATCTTCGTTCAGTGAACATCACAATGTTTGCGTCAATAATACACATACAATTAAAAATAACACTAAAATCCCATGATGTACGCGCATTAAATCTTGGAGGCATAGAAGCGTGACACAATGATGGTCACATCCTCTAATACTGTGACAAAATACATAAACAATTCCCACACAAACCCAAACCATGCTGCTAAGCATCATGGTCTACTAGAGGCATGACATAAGCGTGGACATGACAACAGTGTGTATGCGAGGGACAATCTTCACTGTGATGTTACACAACATGATGACGCTACTGCTTTTGAACTTTGTTTCTCATGTCTTCTTCTCGTCAGGTTTGAAAGGAAAACTATCACAGAAAGCACTGATGGTCTTTTTCTATGTCGTTTTCATTTCTTGAAGGTGAATTTAGATTTATTTCTAGGTACTGGTCGTGTGCATAAGACTCTTGCTTCCCTGACAGTTCTAGCAGACCTCCTCCTCTGCTGTAGTAGTGATTCATATTCGGCCGTGTGATCCAGTTAAAAAAAAATTACCATTTGGCAGATATTTCTGACCAGAATGTCATAGACAGGTTGCTTCCCCAGTTTTCTTCCCAGGACGAAGTGGTATTAGGTTAAATGAAACCTCCTCAAAATTCTTATAAACCAACTATTAGTGAGGCGGTGTCTCATTATTTCGGCATTTATATAATTACATTGCGATGTAAGTTACGGCCCTACTTACAATGGGGGAAATGTTGTGCTTGTTGTTTCCTACCTGTGTGTTGTGTAAAGGCCTGCTATTGCGACGTATACTGATGGAAGGCGGCGTGGTCAACTCTTCCCCGGCATAACAACGTGCGTGGTTTCTGCCTCGTTCAAGTGCTCGTGGAAGAAAGCCTGGTTCGTCGGTAACAACCCTAGTTCCAGCTTGGGTCTGTTTTGATTGGCTACTGGCGTCACGTGGACGAGTGCACCCGAATATTGCCGAAACTCAGCCACGTTTGATTTCCTGCTACAATTTAGCTGGAGTTTTGCTTCTTATGTCAGCTGCACCTGTTGACGCTTTGCAGGCATGCCAACCCTGTTGGTAGTTCATATGATTGCCACGAGATGTCTCGAGCACCACCGTGTGCTCCTCTACCTCCGAGAAGACTATTATGGAAGATTTAATGTTCCCTGATTTTCTTTTGGCTAGTTGGACATAGAAGGAGTGGAAATACCAGTATAAATACGGGTTACCGCCAGATTAAGGTCAGAGGTGGCGTGAAGTAGGTAGGATGCATAACTTAGTTAAGTATTTGTATTATTTTTGTTCAGAGGTAAAATGTGAAAGTTTCTCCTTATGTAAAAGAATCCAGGCATCTTGGTTGTAGCCATATTGTCTGTCGTAGAGTTGCTTGGAAGGAACTTGCAATGTTGTTCAAGCTGTTCAGAGTAAACATTTTTACATATTATGCATAGTCGGAAGATTGAGCAATGTTTTGCATAATTAAATTTGCAGAAATTTCTTGTTTTTGGGTAGTCAATATTTACTTCTTATTGGAAAATGAAAAGAAAATAGTATTTCGACTGTATTATTGTATTCAAATAGCCCTGTGGGTCTGATATGTGTTCTTCGAGCCATTATGATTTTTAAGTTAGATCCATATTGGATATTTAATAATGTATGCCATTATTGCCCTGTGGGTACTATATATATGTGGTTCTCTAGCCATTGTTAAAATAATTTAAGTAATATACATATATTATAATTGTTGCAAGAAAATTAAATTAATACCAGTTGATAAATTGTATGATGGAAATTGGACATACTTATATAAAAAAACTAGCTGCTCCGACAAACGTTGTTTTATCACAGAAATAACTTATTAAGTGTGTAAGAATGTGGTATATAAGTGGAAGAGGTCTAACAATCAAGAAATTAATAAATAATAATAATAATAGAGCAGCGACACCTGATATCTCTCTTCTTAGATTATGGCTTAGCTATAGGTACACTTACACTGAGAGAAAGAAATTGTTCACATAATAAAATATATTTGTTTGAGGAATATGTGTTTTACTGAAACATGCGATATTTCACTTAAAAACGCCCTGTTTACAAAAAACATACAATTTTTTTACTGTAACCGGGTAATATTGTTGAACATATTTGTTTCAGTTAAACAATATTTTGTTGGCATAACCAAGTCGCAGTTAGTTGTCTCAGTCTATATTTGC